>PVJS01006382.1:0-60139 GCA_004027185.1 Glis glis
AACCGGGTCTCACGAACTTGTGGAGGGCCTCACTAAGGAGAAAGAGAGAGAGAGAGAGAAGAGAGAGAGAGAGAGAGAGAGAGAGAGCTGAGGCTGGCCGCGAACCCAGATCCTCCGGTCTCCGCCTCCCAAAGTACTGGGATTACAAGCGTGCGCCACCACGCCTGGCCTTCTTCATTTTTATATATGAGAAAACTTGGGCTGCAGCTTAGACTAAGGGAGAGAAATTCTCAGAACTTGGATGAGATCAAGAATTTTACAGAAGATGGAAACTCTTAGAAAAAGAATTGCTGGAACCAAGTCTAGACATCTTTAGATAATACATATTGTTCTTCCTAGTGGTAGGGTGATATTTTGTACTTGAACTTCCACTACTGAGCAACTGAGAAGAGTTTAGCTGGAAAGAACCAGAAAATAGAGAGGTTGACAAAACACAGGTGAGACAAAGAAGAGCAAATGTTTGTAACAATACTTTTATGGCTATTAGGTGGCAAAGTATGTATTATGGTAATTTGCTATTTTTTCTTTAATTGCTCTATGTGACAGGGTATGTTATAGTTTAATTCATTTGAGATTTTCCTAACATTTTTCTTCTTCAGTAATGAATAAACAATGATTTAAAATAAATCTATTACTATATCAGACATGGGATATACTTTTTTCCTGTACAATTTCCTGTACAAATTGAACTTATCTCTTTCCATTCATCATGCAACACTTCATAGTTAGAACTAGCCCCAGGAAGAAACTATTAGCAATAAAAGCAGAATGTTTGGTGAGACTTGAGTCTTTTAAAGATTTAAGCAACAATTTCATATTAACTTCTCCTTGACATTTTAAATCGTTTCTGTTTTGCATCTTGGACAACAATCTCAATTTCTCAATTAAAAAAAGTATAGATTAAGTTTTATAAAATACTTTCCTTTCTAATGAGGAACCTGCACATTTAAATTGAAAAAAAGAACAACTAGCAGAGAAAGCTTATGAAAGTATGAAAAATGAGTTGAACATCTCAGAGGAAATAGGGACAAGTGTCATCAGATTCTCAAAGAACTCTGGGTCTTGGGAAACAAGGAATGCAGAAGCTAGCAAATGTATAGAGAGGCTCTGAGCATCCATGCATGCCTCCCAAGAGAGCAACAATTACAGAAAGCCTGAGTTGAAATGAGATGAAGGCATGGAGCAGGGAAGGAGGGCCTGGGCATTGACACGATAGCCTTAGAAACAGGGATTTTTACCAAGTGACAAAAATCACTATGAAAAGTTATTTCTCTTCTGACAAGTCAGTAGAAGAGGTTCACCTGGTTCCTTTCACCTGAAACAAAGTCTACTAACAAAGTCTGGTTTGTTAATGCTTATTTCTATATTGACATCAATGTCTAATGATGTGTCTGAATATATTACACACAATCATCATGTTCTTTGAATATTAAAAAAGTTAGCTTTGGGACTGTTTCTTCTCATACAAATATTCTTTATTTCTTCCTTATTGCTTTGTGTATTGTGTTCTCAGTATAAATATTTAGCACATCAAAATTTAATAAAATCCAAAACAAAAATACTAATTTGAAAAGTAACTTCTCATTTTATAAAATAGCTATTATTTTCATCTTTGTGCAAACATTTATTTATATAGCTCATAATGATAAGTAAGTAGTCTGTTTTAAAAAATATCTAACCAAATGTGCCTTTAAAAATAAGTTATTTTAATGACTTCTGCAGATATTCTAATATTGAGGTACATAACATATTTAAAATATTGTATGTGTTTGCAGACTATGATAAAAATTGTGTAGCCGTTATCTGGACTTAATAATAATAAAAGCAAAATTGTCATCAATAAACTCAAGACCACATCATACACTCATGGTTGCGGTCTACTGTCTTCTTAAAAACAAATAAAAATCACTACTATTATAGAGAAAGTACAATCATCACATTAATGCAGGAAGCACAAAAGTTGGATTCTGACTGCTCCCACTTCTTCCTCATGGAGTTACTTTGCTCACATACAGGAAGCATTTCTCATGGCCAGAGTGACAGACTACATATCGAGGCCAAGTCAGTATCTGCTGGGATCGACAGCCACCCACTGGCTGCCAGTAAGCGATGTTCTAGGTAGCAATGCTGGTGACTTTGTGTTTGGGGAACTCACTGTCACCAAGGGCCCTGCAGGGTATCTCATGCTTAACTCCTTGAGCGGGAGAATAAGCTGCTCTCCTGGGGAAGCTGGTCAAGTTTTATTGACAGTTTTAGGAAGGGACGTTTTGTGTTAAACAGGCTATAAAAATGACTTCCATTGTTTTTGATGATTTAAAAAAAGAACAAATGTTCATTGACAAAAGAGTAAAAACATGTAAATTAGGAGAAAGAAGAAGTAATAGGAACTGTGGAATTAGTTAACTTGGGGTTTAAATCCTGGCCCAGTCTCTACCTAGTTTTCTTGCCTTGGTCATTTTCTTCTATCAGTGGGTAAATAAGACTTTGTAGGACTTTGAGGATGAAATGAGATGCTGCATGCAAATTATCTAGTATGTTTCCTGAAATATAGCTTTTGAATAAATAGTATATATTGTTATTATTATTACTACTATATGAAAATAAAAATGATCTATTATTCTACCACTGGGTGCTAACATTTTTAACATTTGCATATATTTCTTTTTGTTAATATTATCAAGGCATAATTTTACATTGTTGAGACCATGTTGGATATATAGTTTTTATATTTTGCTTTATTTAACATAATGCAGCTTCAAAAAAGATACACTGTTTTTCATCTATCAAATTGGCAATGATGGTAAAAGATAACACTGTATGCTGGCAAGAGTGAGAGTTATGGGCACCTTTGTACATCATTGGTGAGTGTATCAGCTGGTATAACCTTTCTGGAAAGCAATTTAGGAAATATATTTCAAGAACATTAAAAAGCTTCTACCTTTTGACCTAGTAATTTTACTTCTATATAGCCAGTCTCAGAAAATAAGTGAATCTATGAACAAAGACTCATGGTCAAGGAAGTTCATTGGAGAGTCATTTATAATAGGGGGATAAAAATCATTACTGTCTACCATAAAGAAACTGCTATGTAAATTATGCCATATACAAAAAATGGAATATGTAAAGTCTTTAAAATAATGTTCAAGCCAGACGTGGTGGCACATGCCTGTAATCCCAATACTTGGGAGGCTGAGACAGGAGGATTCAAAACGAAAATAAAATTGGGATGGGGTTGTAGCTCAGAGGTAGAATGCCCCTGGGTTCAATACCCAGTGCCACAAAAATAAAATAAAATAACTTTCAAAGAATAATCATAATAAAGAAAAGTGTTCTTGATAGGCTATTACCTGAGATGAACATAGTGTACAACACAAAACTACAACATTCATTCCAATTATGTTTTTAAAGAAAGCATGTGTGGAGAATAGAGTGGGAAAATATAAGCTTATAATTTAGTAATGATTATCTTTGGCTGGTGGCATTATACATGATATTCATTTAAGTATTGACTTGCTTATTTTAATTTCTTAATTTTTTTTACTTAGGAAAAGTGTGTTATATAAATATAAAAGGTGAATATGCATATGTATATTTGTATGTGTGTGTATCATCAAACATTATATTCTGATGACTTTTCCATGCCATCATGTAGCATTAAAATTTCAAAACTGTGCATTTTTTATAGCATTAAGAGTGTTTCTGGATGTACTATAGTGTACTTAAACTCCTTTTTGGTATTGTTTAAAATACATAGATAATCGCAATGTACCTCTTTGCACACAAACAAATCTGTTTGCATTTTAGATTTTTTATTTTGAGCTGCACAGACATTACTGGGTCATGCAAGTGAACCTGGGTGGAAGGGCATTTGGGTACATGGATGAATCAATAGGACTTGTACCTTTAGAGCAAGCTATGGGAGAAAACATGGGACCATTACTACAGACTAGTGGGAAGAAACAATATGGCACCTCCAGGGATGAAGGGAAAGGCTTTCCTAACTGGAAACCAGATATACTGAGAATAAGTCACTGCTTGGGAAAGAATTTAACCAGTGTACTATTGTGGCTGGTTCATGCTTTCTTTTATCTTTTTCTATCAGATTTCTTTGCCTGGCTAGGCCCTTAATTTTCAAGGTGCACTTGTAGGATAATGGTTTCCAACATGGGCCACAATTAGTCTTGTAACAGCACTGTGCACCTACTTGTTTCTGTTATATTGAAATTATCTCTTTACTTGTAGGGCCTGCAAACTCTATTCTCTTGCATGCTTCTCAAGGGGAGGGACCATGTCCTATCATCTTCATATCTCCAGTGGCCATGAGAGGTCCTTGGTGCAGTGTGTGCTATTTAAATGCATTTGGGGAGGGGAAGAAATACATTGCTAGGAAGTGGACATTCCAGATGGAAGGGCATGATGTGACCAGAGACAGGTTTTGCACTTCTAGGGAAACATGTCTCCCAGTGTTTTCTCCCTTCCCTTTGTCTCCCAATTACTCTGATCAGGAGTAAATATGCACAGTGTTCATGTTAAGGGTTTTCAAAGGAACAGACACTTTTACAAGTACTTTGTAAGTCTTTTTTTTTCACATTATTCTCATTGTAGTCAAGTCTTTTCTCCAAAAGCTTTGAATTAACCTGCTGATAGGAGGAACACTGGCCTTCCAGTAAGTTCCAATAGGCTCTTTGACAGGCATGTGGCAAATAAGGTGGATCTTCCCCTTAGTAATTTGAGGGCTTTGTAAGAAGTAAGCTATCAGATAGGAAGGTTAATCTTTGCATTGCAATTTATAAATTAAAAATGATTTCAGCTAAATTATCTCATTTAATTTACTGATTGCTAACATTCTTTGGGGAGAAAGCCTTTCAGTTCCACAGTTTCAGATAAAGATTTTAAGATATAGTACTACTGAGAAAAGTAATCCCAATAATGATACTATTATCAGATCATTTTCTAGAGGGAAGTATTTAGAAGTGGAAATTCCTGGTCCTGAAGGACAGGAAAGGAGAAAAGGGCTATAAATGAGAAAGGGTACATCAGTCAGAGACATGTTTTTTCTGATTTACAATGTGCCTTGGGCTAGTTCTGGTGGGAGGAAGGAAACCTAACTTGGCACATCTCCTGGTTTCCCTAAATTGAAAGCCCTTTCTTTGGGCCACCTTAATCCCTTCATCTTTTATCAAAGAGCTACATTATCATCATCTTCATTTAATGTGCATTTTACTATGCATCAAAGGCTATTCTGAGTGCCTTATATGAATTTTATAAATTAATCCTCCAAGACATTTATCAGATAAATTTATTGTTGTATACATATTACAGATGAGGATGTGGTGGCATCTTCTTTCCTTAAAGAAAGTGATTTCTTTAAAGAATTCCAACTTGAACTGGGCATGGTGGTGCATGCTTGTAATCTCAGTACTTGGGAGGCTGAGACCAGAGGATCCAGGTTTGTGGCCAGCCTCAGCTACTTAGTGAGGCCCTCTGCAACTTAGTGAGACCCTGTTTCAAAATAAAGAATAAAGAATGCCAATCAACTTGATTCTAGTCTTCCTATCAATTGATACAGAATACTACTTCTCTAAAGTCTCATCTTTATATCCTTTCTCCTCCGTCCTAAACCATTTCTGTTTGCTCTGAATCTCTTAAGTAGGACTTTATAACTATGCCTTTTATGGCACGTTTTAGAGATTCTGCCTATACTATAGTCATTGGTGCACAAGTATTAGCATCTCCTTATTTTCCTTGCTGTAGTGTCATTAACTTCAGTCTTTTATGTTCATTATCTGCTACCTCCTCCATGGATCCTTTCTATAAGCTGCTTCCTCCTCCACAAATCTGCCTTGACTTATTTATCCATTTAAATCAGTTTCTCCACATTAGTTGCACAATATAATCACCTGAGGAACCTTAAAAACTACTAATGCCCAAGCCTCACCCCCAGAGATGATTTGTTGGTTGTGGTTGGGGCAACATGGTTTCCAAAAGCTCCCTGAGTGATTCAAATGTGCAGCCCAAACTGAAAACCACTGGCTTGTATATTCTCTACTCATATCTTGTCTTCGTCACCAGGTTTCAGTGACCCTCTTACCATCTGTCATAACACCATGCAGCTCTCCTTTAGAGCCCATGGACCACTGGAATTTGCAGAGCCTATATATAGGAAGGAACCTTAAGAGTCTGGAGTACTGAAAGCCAAATGAAGCAAGCATTTTAGGAGAAGAGGTTGATTAGCTATGTCATATACCAAGTGCAGTAAGATGAAAGCAAAGATTCAACCAATGGATTTTGTCATATGGAGAGCACTGAACACCTAGATGAGGTCTTTGGAAGTCATTTGAGTGGTTTTAGGGTAAAAAACCATGAAGACAAAAACTAAATGAGAGAGAAAATGAATGAATGAATGAATGAATGAATATGCATGAGAGAGGAGAATTGCCAGAGCAAAGTTCACGGGTGGGCTAAAGAGGACAGAGGTCTAGTGTGCTTTATCTCATTGAATCCTTACAATAAGCCTAACTGGCAGATGTCATTCCCCCCCATTTTTTCCTACAAGAAAAGAAAAGCTTAGATTGCATAGTTGTCAGAGCTGAGATCATGTAAAAGTCTACCCACCTACGAAGATCTTAACTTTATTTCCTCACCTGCCTCTTGTTGATAAGCAAGACCTTCTGATTGCAGCTGAATCTGCTCTACATACATTTCTTCCTTGGTGAATTTTTTAAAATTTAAAACCTGTTTTTCCTGCAGCAAAATGTTGCTTAATGATGAGCTATACATAATCTATATAGACTAAAGGTATCAATGCACTCTAGATTAAAAGAAATAAATCTTCAGAACCTCAAGCTCTGAAGAAAAACTATTGAGCATATTAGCTTTCTATAAGTCACTGTCAAAACTGCCTACTCTGGAATCTGCTGACTTCAGGTGTCCTAGGTTGGCCTTAGTATCCAGAAACAAGTGATTCTCGAGGGTCCTGTTGGTCTGGAAGGAACCTCAGAGCACCTCCTGGCAGGCTGTGCTGTAAGGGCCTGAGAGTCAATAACCGAGGTAGGGGCTGAGTGTTGGTAGAAGAGCAGCATTACACCTAATCACAGATGGGCTAAGTCCTGGAGCGGTGTAAGAGAAGGAACAATGTGCTGATAAATGTCTATGCAGGGGGTGGGAGGAAGCCCTGGCTTGTAGTATTTGCTAATATCAGTGGTGTAAATATTCTCACCATGGCTAATATCCAGTTACCAAAGTTGAGTGGCTCAATGTGAGTCAGGAAGAGATGGGAATGATCAGCTCTCCAGGGTCGGTGCAAACTGGATCCAGCACACCACTAGATAAGAAATAAGATGCTTTCATCGGTCTCTCTCAATGGACATCCTCACTTGTTCTTAGAGGTGCCACGCACTACCTGAAACAGCATAAAGAGGCAGAAAGAACACTGCATTCAAACTCTATAGCACAGAGGTCTGGTTCTGCCTCAGTCAGTAACTGGTCATGTGGCTTTTGCCTCCTCGCTTGTTTTCTTTGCTCCCTGATTGGGGAATGAAGCAGCTGGCCCTTTAAGGCTCTTGAGGGTTGGCTGATGCTGTGAAGCTGGGGCGCACAGGGTGCTAGAAGTCAGCCCTGTCATCCGCAGGGATGAAGAGATGATCCTTGTGGAACTGCGTGCTATCTTGTGCTTTTGGGTTTCAGATGAAAACGTCGTCTTTCCTCAGCAGCTTGCTCACACTGTTCTCTAACACTGTGGCCTTTGAGATTTCTCAAAGAAACCAGCAGGGATGTTTGAGGTTGTTCACGTATAATAGTCCCAACGAGGCTGCCTGAATAACGAAAAGGTGCACACAAGCCTACCAGATACCTTTTCATTTGGAGGATTGAGCTGCAATCCTAACCTTTAATTTTTATGGCTTCCCCATCTTTTGCTAACCCTTTAACATGATATTAACAAAAGATGGACTGGGCGGGGGCAGGGAGGGACTTAATGCTTTTTATGATCTATTTTAACGTTTTTATTTCTCTCTGAAAAAATAAATTTGCCACAAGAATTAAAACTGTATTTTATCCTTTTAAATGCAGCCCTAGATGATGTATGTAACTGCACTGGCAGCAAGTCAAGTCTGCACAAAGCCCAAATTGAATCTTCCTTCTGACTACAGCTGTGCATGATATTTTATGCAATTTTTTATGCTGGTCATAAACGAGGTGGAAACTGTGATTATGCCAATTTTGGAATAACACATTTCCACCAAAAAGCGACTGCCAGTGCTCAGACATGTGTATGTATTTACAGGATCCATCCTTCCTTTCCTCATCACTAGATCGCGTGCTATTGACCCAATAAAAGATTTCTAGGTAAAGTGCTATAGGCACTTAATATGCTCCTGCTGTATGACACAGGATCGCAAAAAATGCATCATGATTCCCTACTATACTGTCTGACTTGCAAAATGTAGTGCCTTAGCAACTGCATATGCTGGAGTAGGGAGTGATATTTAGTTCATTGCTGTTTCATTGTATATCGATATCCTTATCTATATTTAGACAAAGACTAAAATGAATGGAAAGGGAGATTTCAAGTATGCTTACAAAAATGTTCTCTGATATTAAAATATCTTATGTCATGGTATTACATAAAATGATGTCAACAAAGGGAAAGACAGATATTACCTAGAGATCAGAAATTGAGGCTCTTTTTGCTTTTCTTGTTTATACTTGACATGATACAAATGCTTGCTGTCTATGTCTGGTATTAACCCACAGATTATCTTTAAACAACTTTAGTTGGAAGGCTGGGGAGGCGGAAATTAAAATGCTAAGTAAATGGATACAGAAAAAAATAAACTTTTGATATGAACCTTAACAACTGCTAATCCAAATAAACATGGTATTACATTTAGAACTCTAAAGATGAAGCCATTAGCATGAGTGTATGTTATCTGGGCTAAACCATCAGTCAGTTCTCATTGATAAGTAAAACCTAGAACCAAAGATATTTGCTCGCCCAGTACCCTGATGCCCAGATGCCATCCTGATAGGCACTTCTGACCTCTGAGATCCTCTTCAAGTTGCTGACTGAGCTGAGATGCCATGTGACTGCTAGTGATCGTACTGGAGTCCAGATTCCTACATCTGAGAATATGTCTTTAGAGCTTTCTAGATCTTAACCCGAGACTGGATGTTTACTTGCAAGGGATGCCAAAGATAATACTTTTGCATCGGACAGAGAGTTCTGTTCTATAACTTGTAAAATTTCCCCCAAACTCAAGGATCCTCTATGCTGTAAAGAGAAGATACATGGCTGAATAGCAAGGAGAAAGCCTTCTTTGGCATTGAGTAGGTCTTCCAAAATTATACATTGAATGCTTGAATGAATACATAAGCAAACAAACAAACAGATAAATAAATAAACAAACAAATAAATACACAAATAGATAACAGACATGGACAGATATCATGTGGACTCTGTCCCATAGTTCTGAGGAACAGCAGTAATTAGAATCTTCTTTGCCATTTTATGAATGTTCATGTGTAGTTCATTCTCTGAAGATTAAATGTTAGGTCATGAGGATGTTGCCCTAATGGAAAAATGAGCCATACTTTGTGTATCTTCAGAAAGTTAACTCAGAACTGTGATTTTGACATCTTGGGCATCATTCAATAATCAATTCACAGATACTTTTGGTCTGCTTGCATACTATCGTTAGATGTTCCTAATTAGGAGGGCTGATTGATTGAATTTCAGGATGAGGGAGGAAGACTTTTAAGGTGTTGGTATAGTGTATGGATGGGTAGGAGAGACATTGCTCTACCTTCTTGACCTGCAAGGAATTACTTTTCTGACCCAAATAACATTTATTTCTAAAATGTTACCATAAGGACTAGGCTGGTTCTTAGGTTTTCTTTGTCTGCAGGTGTGCAGTCATCTTTTACCTAACTGAGCTGGAGGACCAAGGTGCAGACTTCCTTTTTAAATAGAGCTGTGCGGCCTTCCTTCCTACAGTGCATTCTATCACCATTCAACCCTAAAAATCCCTAGGGTTTCAGTGGCTTCTGTAAGGAGTCAGCCTTGAAAACCAGGGATGTTTCAGGAGGAACTTCTTAGCACATATTTCACTTAGATGCTGTAGTTTATGTGATCATTTTACTTCTAACTATAATTCATCATGCCAACCTTGATACATAAAGTCATAAATGATTCCGTTTCCAGTTACATCCACTTATACATTCTTCTTTGTGGTCCATCACTTTAGTACGGGGGAAACGAACTGCTATTTTTTTGACAGCTCTTAACTTTGAAATTCCTGGATGTTGAATTTAATGCATCTACTCTTGAATTTTACATTTTAACCTGATAGTACTGGTCTTTGGTTTGCAGCACAGACCCTATTATTCATCAGCAGGTACCTGTCACATTGATTAAAGAATTTTTAGAAAGTGACAGTGGTGATTTTAAAATGCAAATGATTCTTAGCACATCACAATCATAGAGGTATCCTGACGGTACAGTGAATATGTCAAACAAAAGATCAGCTAGCCTGTTTTTTGCTCAAGCAGGTAGCCACACAGTTGCTTTCAGGCAAATTTATTGTACAATGAAAAACTCATTTTAATCCCTCATGCATGCATTATCTGAAATCCTAATCAAATAAGAGCAAGTGAAATGCATAGTCTAATTGTGAGAGGGGTGATTTGTAAATAACATGGCTCAAAAAGAGAAACACAAAGGCAAAGATAAGCCTTAGGTACATGACTACTTGGGAATATGACCCAAAGTATCATATATATATGTGTGTGTGTGTGTGTGTGTGTGGTGTGTCTGTGTGTTTGTGTGTGTATGTGTATATGTATGTGCCTATATGTTTATGTGTATATATATATATATATATATATATATATGTACTTATGCATGCATATGGTTGTTATTTCATCCAATTCAACTTCCTTATATTTTCAGTTTAAATAATGAAACATTCCACAAGATTACAGACCTCTTACTGAGAAATGTATTGTAGAATCATAAAATTATATACCTCTTGTGGAGAAATATATTGTAGTAGCTTTTCAGGTGTGTATGCATGGGTTGCTCGGGCTGCCGTAACAAAATATACTGACTAGGCAGTTTAAACAGTAGACATGTGCTTCTCTTAGTTCCAGAGGCTTGGAAGTGCAAGGTCAAGGTGACTACAGATTTGGTTTCTGGTGAGAACTTTCTTCCTGGCTGGCAGGTGGCCCTCTTCTCCCTGTGTTCTCATGTGACAGAATCAAGAGAGCGAGAGAGAGAGAGAGAGAGAGAGAGAGAAAGAGAGAGAGAGAGATCTTTCTCTCTTCCTTTGATAAGGCTGCAAATCTTTTGGGCTAGGGTCCCACCCCATGACCTGGTTTAACTTTATCTCCAAGGGCTCTATATCCAGACACATTCACGATGGGCATTAGGGCCTTAGCATGTACACCTTAGGGGAATGAGATTCCCTCCATCCCTGAGTGTTCACAAGTTTTCATTTCCTGGTGATTTTAATATTTACATATAGGTGGATAAAATGATTAGTAAGATAGGATTCTTACCCTCAAGTATCTTATAGTGAATGTTGTTGACTTCTTGCTTTCCAGGGATTTACAATGTAGAACAGGTCAGGCCCACCTGAATGGCACAGAATAATCTTCCATTTTAAGGTACTGAAGCTTAGTTGCATTTGTAAAGAAAGTTTCATCATATAAAGTGACATACAGCTTTTGGGGATTAGGATGTGAACTTCCACTCCAGGGTGCCATTATTCTGCCTTCCACAAAGGGCACAGAGTAGAGCTCTCCTGGGATTAATTCATGTAGACAGTAATTATCTGCTGGGGAATGAATAAGTGCCAGGGAGTGGGCACATTAAGTGGCTAAGGATGTGATGCCTGCCAACTGGAGAAGCCACTAGACTGTGACTGCAGGGGCCAGTGGAAGTCCCAGGTTCACAATGAACCTCTCCTTCAGTAGTTTACACTAGACTGAAAAGTCCTATGGAACAGCAGGAGGGGAAACTCAGGGTAAATTAATTTCCTACATAAAATCTTTTAGACAGGAGAGGAAAAAAATCTCAGAATCACAAAGTACTCTGTTTGCTTTACCTAGAATACATTCAAGGATGGGATGTGGACGAGAAAATTGATTAAATATAGTTTTTTTTCCCCAGGAGATTTCCTAGAACTAACAGAAAGCAGCTCCAAAAAGAAGGGCCAGATAACATGTGCATGAATTAAATACTTAATGCCTACTATTTAATAAGAGGATAAATTGTAATTTCTAAACATTTCAGCAGAGGCATAGAGAGCTCAGAAGTACAAACATAATTGATCATCACAATCTCCAATAGTTAATTTAGCCTACATCTGGATCCCATTATCTAGGATCCCAATTATTAGGATTCAAAAGTTTCTAGAATGTGCATCTAATGGCTTTCTGATTCTGAAGAAAGAGAGACAAAGTAAAATTATAATGAAAGAGGTTATAATAGAAATTTAATGAAAAAGCAAGGGCCATTAAATTGAGACAGGTGACTTTTGCACTAAAGTCTTATATGTTTTATAATCCTGCAGATTCAAGTAAAATCTTTGTTTTTGAGGGGTGGGGTGGTTATGGTACTGAGGATTGAGCCCAGGAACATTCTATTTTTGAGCTACACCTCTAGCTCTTTTTTTAAATTAATTTTTTATTTTGAAACAGGGTCTTGCTAAGTTTCTGAGAGTCTTGCTAAATTGCTGAGGCTGGTCTTAAACCTGTGATTCTTCTGTCTCAGCCTCCCAAGTACTAGCATTACAGGCGTGCACCACTCTGCCTGGTTAAGTTGGATCTTATTTTAATAGTTCACAGATATATAAGGAACAAAGTGTATTTGGGTATTAACTATTTACAAAAATCAGCTAGCTTTTATTTTAATATGGCACTCTGATCATACTTGCTATTTTTCTTTCAATAAGCCATCCTTAAGTTGATGGTAAAGTGATTGATTAAAATTATATAAATCCATAATCATGAAGAACGGGAGACATCATCAGTGGGAAATTTCACCACCTATCTGGGAGGAGAATAAATGAGCATTGAGAAGGGAGGAGAAACTGAAATTTGGCAGTAAGGGGTTACATCAAGCAGAGTCACTGCGCCCTGCAGGACCCCAAGCAATTCACTTCTAGGAAACACCAGGCCGACCAGAGGGGTCAGTGAGGAGGAAGATAATTAGACATGGCTGTCTGCAAATCAACTTTATCCACCCTTCCCCCATAATTCCTCATCCAAATCTGCAATATCCAGGAGTCAAGGCTCTGACCTCCCAGGAATATTCAACATCATCAACAAGTTTTTTGCATAAAATGTTGTACGGTATTTCTTAAAAGGAATGGGGGATAAACACTGTCTTGGGAGGTGTATAGCCAGTGTCATGGGATAGAGGGAGCAGGACAGTTAATTTAAGTATTAGTATTCAAGAGCAAAAACATTGAAGTATTGTTAAGTAGGAATCTTCCAGCTAAGTAGCCTTATCACCATTTACTAAGCTGCTTCATATAAATTTGCAGGAAAAGTTCATTCATACTGTAGGAAATTCACTTAGTGTAGATGCAGATTGCGCGGGAGGCGATCTCTAGCAACACCAATGGGAAAGTGAGGAAGTGGAACTAGGAAGGGAAGGAGACCACAGCAGTTTCATTCTCAAACCCAAAGGCAATGGGAGGTGAATCCCACCTAGGAACCTGTGCACAGTGGGGAAGCTCGCCTCTGAGTGATGCTGGAGAGGGGCAAGGTTCCTGGATTCCACTTTACCCAGAAAGCGAGAGAGGGACCTGGCAAGGCAAGGCAATTGAGGTGGGGGGGAGAGGAGAGGAGGAAAAGAAAGAAAAATATTGAGAAAATATAACTCTTTCGAGCACAGATTAGAACTTCCCAAATAAAATTCAGATTAATGGATGGAACGAGAGAATATTATGCTGAAACCAGCCAGTCTCAGGAAGTCAAGGGTCATGTTTTCTCTCCCATGTGAAAGAGAGTAAATAGGAAACAAGATGGACTTCAGTTAAATGAGGAGAGAGACCAGTAGGATAGTGGAAAGGGATTGGGGGAGGGAGAAGGGGAAGGGAAAAGGAGGACTGAGGAATGAAACAATTCAAATAATGCTATTCCCACATGTGAAGGCATCACTACCAATCTCACTAACATGTACTGGGAGGGATGAGGGGGGAGCGGGTGGGATGCAGAGGAAAATACACCGAGTGCTGTGTGCGTGCATGTCTGTATCACTTCAAATCTCACTACGATGTAGCATTATCATGCACCAATAAAAGTATAATAAAATAAATTCAGATTTTATCATCCAGTAGGTTTTCAGAAAACAAAAACAACAATGAAAACCTTCACTAGTAAAAGAACAGAATATTACGTAAAAGGTAAAATCAGAGAACGTGAAACATTGCTTAAAAATTAAAACATGATTTTTAAAAAATCCATGGAAATATTGGAAGAAAAATCAAGGAATTTTATGAGAGAAAGGAAAAATAAGGGGAAAAAGAAATTGGAAACTCCAGGGTAAAATGAACATACACTTGTTATAGAGGAAGGAAATGTGATTGGAGTAAAGTATTTGGTTGTTTTTTAAAATTATATTATTGACCATCTGTTTATGGTTCCATTATTTAGAGTTAACCTATGGGGCTGGGGGCGTGGCTCAGTGGTAAAACACTTACCTAGCATGTGCAAGACCCTGGGTTCAATTACCATTACTGGGGGGAATAGAATCAACCTATGACAAAGTTTGTCAGATAGACTATAAATGTTATCAACCTTGAGGATGTTAAAGTAAATGTGGTGGATGGGGAAAAGTGAGGGAAAGGGGTGGAAGGAAGGAAGTGAGGGGGAGAGACCTGATCTTCATCTAACTAGCTGGGAAATCCAGAGATAATGTCTATAGTTTGGAAATGAGACATAAAATGCAGTATATCATTTGAAAGTTGAAAAAAAGTAGTGACAATTTAAGCCATTACATCAATTTGTGTTTTAAATGACGTGAATATAATATCTGATAAGACTTTGCTTAAAGCGCATTAAAGAAAAAGGAATGAGCAAATAGCTGCAAATCCCCTCAAACCCATTCGCCAGAAGAGAAGCAGGCTCCCTGCCACCTAGTGGAAACCTAGGCCCACTTCAGGCTCAGGACTACAACTCCAAGGATCATCCACAGAAACCAGACAGTTTCAGGTGACGTTACCCTTATGCGTCACTTTAAGAGCAAATATTGTTGATAGAATCACATGCGTGAGAGACAATGATTATTTTAGGGTGCCAGCATGGTGCATTGGCACAAACTCTGGACTTTGACCCAGGATTAGGAAAAATCAGGGGGCTCATTTCTATCCCTGACTCCCCAAGAAGCCCTGGGCCATGCCAAGCAGTTGCTTTAGCCACTCTTCCTGCAGCTTTAAGCAGAAAAGCATTATTTCTATTTACAATGAGAAGGTCAAATAGAGTGATACATGTGAGATGATTACTAGTGATTATTGACATTTTATTTCTATAATCATTCATTCTATAGCTGCAATCACTCTAGCGGATTTCTAAATTAATTTCAGAATTAAGGACTCCAAATAAAGTCCAATTTGAAATTAAATTCTATCTGATTATACTGGGTGGGTGTAATTTGTCTTCTTAAACTTATTAGTGAATTCCTTAACAATGTTAAAATACCTATGGTTTGAATATTGAATCATTAAGGCTTCAGACCCTCAATATTATAAATATTGTAAATATTTTTAGTTACATTTAATTGTGGCAGATTCAATGATTCAATATTATACATATTTTCAAATATATTTAATTTTGGAAGAAGTCTGCATATTTTAAAAATGTATAGTTTTTATTTTAAAACCATGATTCTGCTCTAGTATTTGCTGCTTCAAAGAAACATGTTGACCCTGATCTTGTTTTATAAAATCAACTTGTAATCATAAAATAGTATGTTTTTCTTGTAGAACATTTTATAAAACTTTTATGCTAATTTCTACTACCTAGACATAACCTCTGTTAATTTAAAATATATTTTTATTCTTCTATGTACATAGATGTGAACTTAAAAAATTGATAAACAGTTTTATATTCTGTTGTTCAAAAGATATATCATGTCTTTATATTATTATGTATATTTTTAAATATCTTTATTGGCTGCATAATATTAAAGTATATATTTTAAACTCTACTATTTATAACTTTTTGATATTTAGAATATTTCTAACTTTTTTGATATTACCAATTCACTATGATATTTGCTATGATAACCAACCTACAATGTAATGCTTCCTTTCATCTTGAACATATCTTTAGAACAAATTCCTAGAAGTAAAAGTATGTGAAAACATGATGATTTTGAAAACTTTTGATACTTGTATCTAAATCTCTCCCCCAAAGATATAACAATTTGTAGTCCCAGCAGCGATCATTCAGAGTATTAATTTCCAACACTGAGTTTAAGATTTTAAGAAATCATTAGTAATGATATTGGGCTAAAGGTTATCTCATTTTGACTTATATTTCTTTGATTCCTAGTAAGATTGATCAATTTTATGTTTATTAGTGTTGTTTTATGTGATTCTGTTATGTTCATGCCTTTTTCTCATCTGCCTTGGTATTTTTGTATTACAGATTTGTAAAAGCTTTTCACATGCTAAAGACATAAATCTTTAATCAATTACTTTTGGTACAGTAATACTGTTTGATCTCTATTATCTTTTTGCCAAAATAAAAGTCATCATATATAATGTAAAGTGAAGTTTAACTATGTCTATAAAAAACAACCTCGTGAAAGACTAAAGACGGAAACATGAGATAATACTTTCCAAATTATTTATTAAAGTATCCTTCCTGAGACCTTATTATTACAATTAGAATAAGCAAACATATAATATTTCCATATATATTAAGCAATAAAGGCAGATTGCTAGGTATAAAAATAAGTACATTTTTCTTCTGAATACTCCCTGCTAGCCCTGTCCTCAACACCACCTTCCCAACTATCCCTAAGAGATTTGGAGGTTAAAAAAAAAAAAAAAGAAGATAGCTATATGTTTTCTCTCCTATGTGGAAGCTAGAGAGAATTTGGGTAACAAAAGGGACTTGAGATAAAGGAGGAGAGATGTCAGTGGAGTGATGGAAGGGATTTAGGGAAGGAGGGAGGAGACCTAATGAAGCCAACAGTTCAAATAATGCTATGTACATATATGAAATTACCAATAGCAATCTCAGTAACATGTATGGGGAGGGGGGATGGGGTGGGACCCAGGAGGAAACATACCAGTTGCTGGGTACATGTATGTGTCTATCACTTGGAACCTCAGTATGATGTATAATTTCAATGTACTAATAAAAATATAAAAAGATCTAAAAACTAACATAATAACTTGGAGATTTGATCATTTAAAAAAAACTCCTAGAATATGAGTCTATGAGAACATGATTTCTTTATTTGTCCTTCCCTTTCTATCATTGTCATAATTTTTCTTTTCATTTTTTCTTTTAATGATTGGGGATGACATTGAACTCAATACAGCGACAGAGCATGATCTACAAAAGAAAGATAATTTTCTAAGACAGTTAAAATTTCCTCACTGACATTTTCTATTGTAACTCATAATGCCAATTAATTTCTTAATTCATTAGCAATGTAACAGAAGAAAAGACTTTGAAAACACTGCGCTTTGTGTAGATGTCTTTTAATTATGGCTAATTAAATACTGTGGAAGGACCTGATTATACCTTTGAGTATTTCTTAGACTGAGAAAAAAAAGAAAAACAAGGTTTGTAGTCATGAATACAATGAACAAAAGCTGAATTCAATATCTCTTTATAAAAAACAAAAAGTGCAAAAAAAGGAACAAATTACAGAGCAGAACTGGGGGAGTTTGCTCTGTCTGTGTGCAGATTCCCCACAGAGGCTTATGTAGCACTGTTTGTTTTGGTTATTCGGCAGAATCTCAAGTAAACCCAAGTAGAAAGCACACTGCTTCTAAAAACGAAGGAAGAGCAGTGCCAATAGGTAAATAGTTGCAGGGCAAGCGGATGCAATGCTCCCTGAAAATTAGGAGCGGATTTTTCCAGATGGCCACCGTGCATATGGCTGGGGGTACTGTGGTGGCCAAAATAGGAAACGAGAACAGAGTTCTTTCCAATTAAATCAACACTATCCTTGAGCGAAGAAATCTCACAAATCATGTCCAAGGGGATGGGGTGGGGAGGGGGTTGGACAGGAAATAGCTTCCATGTCCATCAAGGCATCTTTAATTCAAGTAATTATGATATCTTTTTAAGTGTTCAGACCAAATTTATTTTGAGGTTTTAGGCAAGAGAGGCAATGAGCTCAATGACGTGCTAGAAATTCACAGCTCCAAATTGGACTTGTTTATCCTCTTTCATTCTGGAACATTGGGTGAGTTACTTAATCTCTCTCTGATTGTTCCCTCCTGTGTAAAATGGGAATCACATCCCCGGGCTGCCCAACAGGCTTGTTGTGAAGATAAAATAATGAATGTTATGAGGCGCTCTGCAATCATGAAGCACTGGATTATGTTTCCCAGGACTTGGAGAGAATCACCAATAACGCCAGTTCATGCTGAGGACCACACACATCACGATCTCTTCTAGAAATGATGTTACTATTTATAATGGGGCAAGATTTCTGGCTTTGTTCAGGCCCTGCCCCCTGACACATTCTTTGGGGGTTATGCAATTCATCTTAATTAAAGAATAATTTACTGGTCTGTGTGTATCCAGCTTGGCTGGGAGCTGACTTTTGCTGGGCAATCTGTTTGAACTTCTTAATAAATTTCAGCTCCCCCCAAACATCAGACACAGATGCTGCAGAAAGGAGGTGTTATGCACCCTTATCACAAGTGAGCAGTCAGAGGGGGACCTTACATACTTGTATATGGAAAGCAACCCATCCCTGCTGGACCTTGGATTCATCTTAGTGAGTACCCGGGTCAGAGGGAGCTCATTCCAACATAAGTCATTCCAACCAAATCATCTCCTATTTTTCTTTGCCTTGTACATCTTGGTTTGACCCTTCTCTGGGGGAAATGAAAACACCCAAGGCTATTCAGAATGAGCAATAAAGAACCATTCTATCTTCTCATTTGGAAACCTGCATTCTTCTGCCCTTTGGTTAGTATTTTAATCATTGATCCAACTGGTCCCATTTGTACTCAGATGCAGCTGCAATTTGTACGATGCACTAGACTACAGCTGATTTCAAGGATGGCCTGATATGTCTTGTTTTGCCAGTGTACAATTGTAAGTGGTTTTCTTGTAGTCAACAAATTGTACACCTTCCCTATAGAATAATCTATTCACAAATGGGAGAGTTCCAGGGGAGAGGCAGGTAGCTGCTGATCCTAGAGCCAACAGTTACATGCCAGCCATGTGCACGAGGTGAGAGCAAATCAATTAGGACAGAAAAGATATCAAAAGCAACATACTCACATCTTATTTGTCCCATCTCTCAACTATTCTGTAGAAAGGCAAAAATTTTCATCATTTCTGTTTTTACTTCCTTAGTTTTCCTCTAATTCGGTGTGCAGTAGAATTACCTAAATTCCTCATTAAGAATGCAGGTTCCTGAGATTTATTCTAGCCCTGCTTATAGAACACTGCTATTATAGCTGAGGATCTAGATTATAAAAAAAAGGATCCCAGAAAATTCTAATGCTTTCCAAATTTTGAGAACAATTAGCCTAATAAATCTTGAACTACAGTATGACTTTCATGGTCTGTAGCACTTTCGCTTTTGTGGGTCCTTTTCTTTATGAAACATATTAACAATTATATTTTACTACTGCATTGATATTGAATTGAATATATTAATATGATATATTAAAATATTTTTTCAACCTAAGTATTTCTTATTTCTGATTAAAAAAAAAAAACTAAAGCATTGTCACTAGCCACTGAGAGTATTTGGAGCCTTAGCCACTGTGCCTCCAGTCTTCTGCATAAGTCAGCCCACAGTGAACCCAGGACTAGTCAACTTTAGAAAATGTCATTCTACTATTCTGAAAAATTAGATTGTCAAAATATTGTCTCTGTAACATAGTATGAAGAGATTCAGGTCAAAACTCTTGCTGAGGATCAAGAGATGCAGCTTTGCATAATGATAATTTGCAGACTGCCTTGTGTTTGGAACTAGACACCTAGATATAAAGCCAGCTGGTTTTCAACTGACTTCTCAATATTTGTAAATGCAACAATGCAGAAGATACCAGGTCTTAATTTTGCTCAGGCATCACCATATTATTTAGGTGACACATACTAACAAATGCTTACCACAATTATGTCCAAATGCAAGTGTATGAAATGTTAGGCTATGGGAATACTAAATTAGAGCCCAGTAATGAGGGTCTGGTGAGGTTTCTTATTGGTGGCAGGAGAATGGAAAATCCAAGAAAGGGAAGAAGAAAAATACAGGATAATGAAGAAGGAACTTCATTATATGAAGCAGAAATAGCACTCACAAGTACTTCTTTTCTGGGTGTGTGTGTATACTGGGGATTAAACCCAGAGGTATTCTACCTCTGAGCTACACCTCTAGTCCTATTTTATTGTTTATTTTGAACTATGGTCTTGCTAGGTTGTTGAGTGTCTCACTAGGTTCTTGAGGCTGGCTTTGAGCCTGTGATTCTCCTGTCTCAGCCTGCCAAGAACTAGGATTACAGGCATGTGCCACCATGCCAGCTCACAAGAACTTCTGAGAGTAAGCAAATAGGAAAAATCATCGGATACTGCACAAAACAGAGGAGGGATGGCAAAAGAAAGAAGAGAATAAAAATAACAAGCCCAGATCATTATGAAAGAAGACTGGGTATCATTTCAGAATTTTGACAACGCAACCAGTAGCAAACAATGCTCAATAGTGGTTATCACTCTGAATACTTATACTTACTTTTACAATTACCATTAACAAAGCAACTTACATAATAAAGGCCAACATTTATTGAGAACTTGCCAATATTTCAAGTTCAGTGGTAATATTATCTGAAGCTGAGACTGGAGAAGAAGAAAGCAAATATGAAAAATATTGTAGAAAAAGAAATAGCAGTATTTAATTGTTTGGGTTATTGATTGTTTTGTAAAAACTACCTTGAAACACAGTAATCCAAAACAACTACAGTTTTATGTATTTGCTCACAATTTTGCCAGCCCTCCCATATTTGCTCCCTGACTTTGATTTATTTGAGGGAGAGAAAATACCCTATTTTGTTTAAGCTCCTATTTTTTATGTTTCTATTACTTTTCAGTTGAACACAATTCCTCTCTGACCATTTTATTGAAGCAGACAAATGAAAGTATATAGTTGATGCTTTTTCCAAGAAAGATGATGCCATTTAGGTGAAATAGTTATTCAAAATTGTGTGTGGGAGCTTTCGTATATGTGCATATGTTAGAGATTTTGCATCTGAGACGCACTCTTACATCAAAACAGTAGAACTTTCTCTTACCTCTGCATGGTTTACTCTCATCATGAATGTTTACAAGGCACACCGCTTCACTTCCCTGAGGTTTCTGCTCAGATGCCCGCAGCTAAGAATGGTCTTTCCCAATCCTCCTATGTACAACAATAGTCCCTTTCATTCTCTATACCCTCCTCCATATTGGGGACATTTTTTTTTACAATTTATTTATTTATTGCAGTGTTGGGTATCAAACCCAGGCAAGTGCTCTACCACTGAACTACATCCCCAGCCCAATTTTTACTTTATTATTGCCTTGTATGTTGTTGTCTCGTCAGTGATCAGAAGAGTGTCTGACTTTTCGCAGTGCCTCAATCAAATATTATAGTGACCGAATAAATAAGTAAAGGAAAAATGAATGCACATTTGACTCTGAATATTTTTTTTTTTGAGAAAACCACCAGTGAATCAATGCATGTCTAAAAACTATGCCTCATAGCTCCCTGCAGGTCAAAGATTTCAAATGTACTTTTAAAGTTCTGAATTGTTCTGAACCTGTTAGAATAATATGTCTGTTACAGTTGTTCAGTGTAACTACTAGTGTTTAAGCTAGATGGCAGTTTTGCAAACTTTGCTGGTTGCTTCTCTTCGGTTTTTATCTTACAGGAATAGAATGGGGAGATATAATCCTCAAAAGGTACAGGAAGGGCGGGGCGTGGTGGCACATGCTTGTAATCCCAGTACTTTGGGAGACCGGATATCCGGGTTTGTGGCCAGCCTCAGCTCTCTCTCTCTCTCCCTGTCTCTCTCTCTCTCTACTTAGTGAGGCCCTCTGCAACTTCGTGAGACCCGGTTTCAAAATAAAGTCTAAAAAATAGGGCCGGGGGTGTAGTGCGGAGATAGAACGCCCCTGGGTTCAATCTCCGGTACTGCAAAAAAAAAAAAAAAAAAGGTACAGGAAGGAATTCATAAACAACCTGTATGTTGACTTGACCACATAGTCACTCAATTTTCTTGAGCTGATATGCCCTATGTTTCTTGAGTGATTAAATGAACATAATGCAATGTTTTCTTCATTCATGAAAAATATATTTGCCACTGGATTTTTGGCAAATATGCACATACACATAATTGAGTGACAATTATATATGTATATGTATACATATGAATAGGTACACCTATGTCTATACAAGCTTATATATATACATAAGTGAATATGTGTGTGTGTGTGTGTGTGTGTGTGTGTGTGTGTGTGTATGTGTGTGTGTAACTTGTTTTTCAATATTAGGAGCATGTTGAAAGTTTTGCCCACTGATTTTATGTATTATAGTATTTATATATCTCTTCTCCAAAATTTCAAAATAATAAAATTTGCCTGTGTGTTAAGATAGCTAGGTAGAAATGTTGGAAAAAAGATATCGTTAGGATTCAAATAGATCCAGAGACACACCTTGAGGGGTTCTGGCTTTCCTGCTTTGGTAGGAAGTCGTGGATATGGGATCTTTGAACATCAGGCCCCTGATACTCCACAATATGTTGTGAACCCGCCCACTGTGCTTCTTCGCCCTCTGGGCAGAACATAGTGGCAGAGAAGCCAGAGGTCCATCAGTGCTTTGCTCCACTCCCTGTGTACAGTGGTTGCTGGGAAGCAGCTGCCTGGAGCCTGCATTGCCCAGTACTCCTGAGTGGAGTCCCATGTTGTTGCTATGAGAACGTGGGCAGAAGTGATGAATGTCACTTCATGCCAGGCCCAGAAGCATCTCCTAGATGATCCTCCATTCTCTTTTTTTTTTCTTTCTGTAGATTGCCTGAATTTTCATGTCCAGGGTAACCCTGAGAGGCAGTATTGAAGCAGGTGGACTCCCTATTATGCTCAATCATAAAATGATTGTCTAAAGCTGACCATTTATCCCCATATGTCTATTGGATTGAGCCATGGGGATTTGGGTTTTATCTGTTACAGCACCTAGCACAACCTTAACTAGTACACGTGTGCTACAGTCTTAATAGGAATTAGGAACTTACTGTCATTATAGAAAGCTGGCTGAATACCAGAAAGTAGAAACCCTCAAACTTTGCAATCTTTGGGGGTGGTGTTTGTTATAAATACAAATCCCCCAGGCCTGACTCCCAGCGATTCTGATTCATCAGCTCTAGGATGAGGCCCAGAAACAGACATGCTAATCACCACCTTAGGTGATTTGATGCACATTTGGAAGAATACTGATAAAGAGAACAGATTTTCAGAAACGGCAGCTGGGAGACTGGGGTTAGAAATGGACAGCAGGTTATATCCTGAGCCAAAGTGTGAGCTGGATGCATCAGAAGTCAGTGAGTAAATGAGAAAGTCGTCAAAGAAAAGTTCCATAGTGTACTCGTGCGTTCTAATACCTGGAGACTTATGAACCTGCCACATTTTGAGAAGGATAATGGCTCAAAGATGAGGTTACAAAACTTGGATGAAGCCAAGAAGAAAGCAGTTGAATGCAGAGAAGCAGGAGAGGATAATTTCAGTATGAACATTTGCAAACAGAAAGCTCTTTTAAACTGGATTAACACAACTGAAATCGAATACTTAAAGTGAAGCGATGATTTTGAGGCCAGCACCACTATCAACACCCATTCACAGATCACAGAAGAACAATATGGAGAAAGGCAAGGGCTTAAAATAAAGGAATTATTTTCTTTCCAATACACTATCAAATACAAATGTTATAGGCCTAAAGCCAAAGACTATTCTTGGATTGGATTTTTTCCAATGCTCTAAATTTAACCAGCTGGGATTCTTAAGTACAGGCTTATTCAACCTCTGAAATATAGAATTTACTTTTTAATAAGAAATCTGTATTTCACCTTAATGGTGGAAAAGATCATTCTTTCCTATCTAAGAAATATGGTCTTCTAGTACTATGTAAGTAGCACTATTACAAGATGGTAGCAAAGTATGAAAGTATCACACATCCCTACAAATACACATATGCACATGCTAAGGTACATGAAAAATGTATCTCATTCCTGGTGTGCTAGGGGCATCACACTAGTGTTCTTAGATATTATCCCCATCATGTTTTCATTGAGAACCAAGTGTCTGGTGAGAAGAGAACCCAAGAGAAGTGCATTTTTAGAATAAATGGTGATATAGTTTTTTTTATTGTTTAAAGAAGCCTCACTGAATTATTGAAGACTGAATTGGTCAGCAACCATTTTAAGCAATAGTGTACAGTTGCAAAAGATTTCTCTTCAATCTGTGCTTCCTTTGGGAAATCGGGTGCCCTAGTTAAGAAGAACACCTTTGTGCTCACGAAGTCAAACCCCAAAGTGAATGAAGTAGAGCTGTGAACATGGTCTCAGGAATAGCAAATTAATTAAGGGGCCTATCAATACTGTGAAAGCCAGTGCTCTTGTAGATTGACAGGTCTGGAGACCTGAGCATAAGTGGTATTTGTAAAATAACACAGGGCACCACAGGGCTGTCATGGTCCAGAAGAGGATGCCTGATACCCTGAGTAAGTTTAAAAGCAATCCATGAGGAGGAAGATGTTTCATATGCTTGCAGCAGCTATCCTATTACTAATTTTCCTTTCAAATATGTAGACTATTCAGTTAAAAAAATAGATGAACTGAGCTGGGCATAGTGACTCGTGCCTGTAATGTCAGTTACTTGAGAGGCTGAGACAGGAGAATCGCAGGTTTGAGCCCAGTCTCAGCAACTCAGTGAGACTCTCAGAAACTTAGGGAAGATCCTGTTGCAAAATAAAAAATAAAATAAAGCTGGGAGGTGTAGCTTGGATGTAGAATGCCCCTGGGGGGTGGATATATATATTCATATATATATATATATATATCCATATATATCCATATATATCCATGTATATATATCAAAACCCATTCACAGATCACAGAAGAACAATATGCAATATGGGGAATGTCAAAGGCTTAAAATAAAGGAATTTTTTTTCTTTCCAATATACTATCAAATATAAATGTTATAGGCCTAAGCCAAAGACTTCTCTTGGATTGGAAATCCAAGTCAGTATCTATACTGACTTGTTGGCTTTTCTGAAATATTATTTTGTGTAATTTATTTGTTTTGAAGGTAGTCATGAGGAGTTCAGAAAGAGGTTGTGCAGCTTTGCAAGCATATATCCTTACGCCTAAAATGACAGTTCAAGTGTGAATGTTTTAGGGCCTTACATGCCTTTAGGGAAACTGGTCATTGTGTTTTCAAAGTGAGCAAATATTTTACACAGATAGTTTGATACAACAGCCCTGTGCAGTAGACGAGCAGAATATATTGGTGGAAATATACCAGTTCTCATTTTACAGACGAGGAAACTGAAACAGGAAGAGACTAAATAAATGGTCTGCTGAAAGATTGCACCGCTAGACTCATGAGTCTAGAAGGTCCTGTCATGGTGCTGCCAAATGGTGACCAGTGGGCTGGGAGACACTAATGCTTAAAAGTGCCCCCTCATCCATGATCTTGGCAAGGAAGAGAAAAAAGAAATAATTCAAGTGAAGAATTGTTTGTTGAGAAGTTACTGTGGCATTTCGGGTGAAGGGAAGATGAGAAAGATGAGAAAGCACAATCAAGAAGATCATAGTTAGCTGGGCGTGGTGGTGCACACCCAGTACTTGGGAGGCTGAGACAGGAGGATCGAAGGTTGGAGACCAGTCTCAGGAACTTAGTGAGACCCCTGTTTCAAGATAAAAAAAAAAATAAAAAGGGATGTAGCTCAGAGATAAAACATGGGTCCAATCCCCAGTACAAAAAAAAAATAAAATAAAAAAGGAAGGCCATAGTCCCCTAAGGAACTGAATAAAAAAATACTCATGGAACGAACTCTCAGAGCCACAGCTGGCTCAGCAATGGAAAGTGGACTGTGTGGGTACCAAGGTGATGGTGAGGGAGGGGGGATTTTCTCAGCTCTATAATGCTTTTATATGCCTTTAAAATTTAATTTCTGCAACTGTGACTTGATGGTAGTGGTAGAAAGCATTGTGGATTGTGTTCCAATACAGAGAACTTTAAAGTCAGACAAAGTAATATAGTGAAAAGCAACAGAAACCGTCATCCACATGAAGGTATGAAATAGGTGTTCATGAAAATTCTTGATAAACCCGCTTGAAGCCTGGCATGATGGCACCGACTCAAGACCGTGTTGTATTACAAGATGGTTCAAAAACAATCAGTGTAATGCCATGACCTAAGAAATCTAAGAGTTGTCCTGGACAGAAGCTTTATTTCATGGGCAAATGAGAGCAACAGTATATTTGTCATATTTCCTGAAAAATTTCTACATGAAATATGCCCTTGAAAGGAAAAACATAAAGAAAACACCCAAGACACCAAATTAGAAACTTTAAAAAAAGTGCTTCATGCTATCAAAACAAAACACAACAAAACAAAAAAACAGCCGTATAACATTTCAAGGATGCATTTTAAGTTTTAAGTACATTCAAGTCTTGAGGCAGACGACACCTGATCGACTTTAATTTCTGATTTGACTTTAAGAACCTCTGGGAGAAGGGGTAAACAACGCTGATATGAATAGACATTGAGACTCAAAGATGAGCTGATTTTCCTGCAAAATGGAAGGCTGCCACAAACATGAGAAGTTAAAGAAGAGTAACTGGGAAGACGGTGAAGGCCAGAGTCATTCCTGATCTTCAACTGAGAGACTCTTCAGGGACAGAGGGGGGTCTCATCGTTCATTTTGCTGCAAAAATGCTCTGAGCAGTGTGCTTAGCAAGTTTATCTGTCTTAAATCATTCCAATAGCCTTGTTCTCACTTTGCAGAGGAACGCGGCTTTCTTTGCTAAGAAAATTCCCTATAAGAATAATTGAGAAATACTTTATTTCACGTCTGTGAAAATAAATTATACTATTTTATTACACCTAGGACTGGGTAAATAATTGAAGGCATTGTAGCAAGAAAGAAAACCTTAGATAAGCAGTGTCCCCTGCTCATGTGGGAAAGAAGTTATGCTAAATAAAATCACTGTAGTCTCATCATGAACTGAGGAGGATATGGTGGGTGCATTTAGCCTAAAATACAATAACTACAGCAAAGGAGAATTGATGACTCCTTTTGAACTATAAAATTTTGAAATAAGGCTATCGAATTGGGCTATACAGGTTGTTCTTCAGCTTGTTAGGAACTGGTGTTACTAGACTGGTGCTTTGTGGAGACAGAGAATGAAAGAGACAAATGACGTGGTGATCTGTGGTGAATAAGGTAAGATGCAACCTCACCCCAGAAATACCTACAGATAGGCATTCGAAGTACTTCTCTTCCTTGCTTGTTTACTTGTTTCTGTCATGGCAACTCCTTGGCCAACAACCTGTTGATCAACTCTACAACAGTCCTGTTCCGTCCATAAAGTCCAAGTGACCCTCCATACTCCCCCATCCCACACTTTAGATGGACAGGTGACCAAGACCTGACCTCAGAATCTCTTTCCTGATTTCAGAGGTGGACACTCTACCTGAACTGGACCAGACAGAGCCCTCCTTGGAAGTTTTGCCAGAGAAATTAGAAGGTTACTCCCTTTTCACTATAGCCACTAGACAGGAGGATGAAAAACTGATAGTGGCCATCTTTGCCATAAAAATGACAAGAGAGGGGACAGCATGAAAGTGACAGAGAGGAAGGCAGTGCAAGTGTGGAAAGACACGGGGACAGAATGATTCAGATATTTTTGAGCCTCTGGGTCTAGACATGTCAAAATTATAGCTACCATTAGCTTTTTCAGTTATATGAATCAATAGTTTTCCTTTGGCCCTTGTTAGCTGGAGTTAGGTTTTGTCAATTGAGAAAAGATGGCTGCCTAACAAAACAGTAGATGGGTTAACAGAAATTATACTCATCGAATTAGTTATTCTCATTTAAACTCTGCCCCTCAGAAGTCATACTGCTCTACCCTGAGGCATTCTTCTGGGATGTTAGAGTAACCTTACGTTGTGCCTGGTTTTCTCAAAGATGTCAGTCTAATCCTACCTGTGCTAGTGTACTTTTAAAAGTTTAACATATTCATATATGCAGATGCACCCCACATTAGGAATATATTCTGAGAGATTTTAATACTGTTCTCAATTATTTGTTTCCCTCTCTCTGAAAGACAATTCTTTCTCCCTGGCCCACTGATGCAGGCTTGGTCAGGGGATTTGCTTTTACCAATGACACATGAATGGGCATGATGTGCTCCTTGCATGAGCAGAACCTGTAAAAGTCATCACATTGTTCTGCCATTGCTGTTTTACCCACTCTGCTTAAAAAATGTATGTCTCAGATAGGGGCTGCTTCTTCAGCTGAGATCCTAGAATGATGAAGTTATGAGAAACAGCCACAATCAACTTACATCTGATATGTAATGTGAGCAAGAGAGTTGGACCCTTCTCCAGTCCAAGTTTAAAACTTTTTTGTAAGTCGCTGAAATGTGGGAGTTTGTTATAGCAGCAAAACCTAGCAAACACTGATATTACACACACACACACACACACACACACACCAAAGCTCAAAATTAAGAAAAAAGTAATTGCTCTGGTGCAGTTGTAATATTTAATTTACCAAAAAAAGTTAGCTTACACATGCTAAATGAACACACTCATCATAAAGCCTCCTCAATCCTGCACCCACTGATGCTCCATTTCTTCTTTGGTTGTAGCTGTGGCTATTCTGTGTGTCTCACAGATACTGTAGTCTGTGTGGACTGGACTGTCTCGGCCAGTCTTTCTGATGCATTGTTGTTTCAAGCTGACAGCACTTCAGCAGCTCTGCCAACAAATGTCACAAGGGAAGACACTTGTCACAGCAGCACCTCCTTTGTAATAGCCATTCACAGTCATGGTTGATGGACTGTAGAGTCCTTTGAATGGCTGTTCCCTGTTGTCCCCATCACACTGAGTACTGTGCATCCCTGAAACCAACCCCAGTCTCTTAGGGATGGACATCACATGCCCTTTTGTTCCTGAGGGGCTTTATGCTGCTCAGCAGGTCACCCTGTGTCACATTGTACTTTCCAGATGCATGGCACACAGAAAATTGCTTTTAACATCTCCCCTCTTTGATTTGTTCACTGTGTTTAATTTTCTTAGATCAACTGTC
Organism: Glis glis; assembly: GCA_004027185.1. NCBI lineage: Eukaryota > Metazoa > Chordata > Mammalia > Rodentia > Gliridae > Glis > Glis glis. The sequence continues at coordinate 29,561 of PVJS01006382.1, forward strand.
ATTAGGCTGACTTTTATCCCTTTGCTGTGACATTCTTGAGGTCCTATAGTATTTTGAGTTGTGCTGTATTCCCTTATATACTCCCTTATATATATATTCCCTTATATATATAAGCATGTATCACATAAAACCACAATAATGGCTTTCTTATCATTCTTATCATTCATCAGATTTCTACAAATTTCAGCTGTCTCATAATTATATATATATATTCCCTTATATATATAAGCATGTATCACATAAAACCACAATAATGGCTTTCTTATCATTCATCAGATTTCTACAAATTTCAGCTGTCTCATAATTGGGAAGGAACCAGAAAGTGAGGTTGGAGTGCAAGAGGAAAGAAGGAGAACTTCCGTGATGTGCCTATTATTGGGGTAGGGACAGGAGACACTAAAATGTGGACATTATTTTCCTTATTTTATCCATGTATAAATAAAACTCAGGAAATTAGGTAACTTGACCAAGTGATATAGCTAATAAGTAATGGAACTGGAACTAAAACATATTCCCATTTGGCTTCTTCCCTGTGATACTGTTTCTTAGAATTAAGTGAATAAAGACACAGGGCATGAAGGGATATCCATGATTTGGGGTGAGTTTCTTGACCTTCCCAGTTAATGAAGGAGTTGAGCAAAATTTACCCTAAGGTATCATAACATTCCATGAATCTAAAATTGTTGCCCCAAAGCCTATATACTTCATTCTGTTAGAGAAAAGCAAAGATATTTCTTTAGTCTATTGTTCTTTTCCTACTAACTCTTCAGCTCCAGGGTTCATTCTCTTATTCCTTGGCAGAAAAGGTGTCTTCTCCCTTGGTGAAAATTTAACCCAGTGCGTATGCTCTGTATTTGAAATACTGCCTTGCAGTCAGAACAATGCACCAAACACCACTCTTTCCTTCTGCATATTTAACTTCTCTCTCCTTTTGTATCTTTCCCTCTACATGTAACAAACTCAAAACTCTCCCTTTGAAAAAGAAAATCCCCCCTAACCCATTGCTATATCACTTTCCATGCATTTATAGGCTAGCTTGTTTTTTTAAATTGAGGCAAAATCCAGACAACATAAAATTTGCCAATTTAACCATTTTAAAGTGTACAATTTAATGGCTTTTAGTATATTCATAGGCTTATGCCTCCATTAGCACTATCTTCCTGCAGAACATTTTCATCCCCCCAAAAGAAACCTTCACACCCATTAAGCTGTCCCTTCTACCTCCTCCCTGCCCCCGGGCCCTGACAACCACTAGCCTGTTTTCCATCTCTATAGATTTCCCTCTTATGGAAATTCCACAGAAATAGAACTGTACACTCTGTGGGCTTTTATGTGCGGCTCTTTCACTTAGCATAATGTTTCCGAGGTTCATCCTTGTAGCTATGGGCTTGCTTTTTAAAGCTCATCACCTATTCTGATTCATTCTAATTCCTTACCCCCATTTTCTCCATCCACGTTGGACTTGACCTCTATGTGGCAGTGGAGTGCATGGACTCTCTCTTTCCTGAGCCGCTTCCTTTCTGGGTGTCACACCTGCTTGAGGTTCTTCTTTGCAGACTTGTCTTTGTCCTCCTGGAACTTACATAGTGAGACTTTCCAGGGTTCCTGCTGGGGCTCATTTCCCTTTATACTGTCTTTTTGGACTTTTACATCCTTCTAAGATTTTAGTTGTCACACTTTAATCAGTTCCAATACTAGTTACTTATTTGGCTGTCTGCCTACCCCTGCCACTCCCCCAGTTCCCCTGGCATAAGCTCCTGCATCTCTGGACTTTATTATCCTCTCCCTCCTCCATCCATAGAGCTTAATGTACCTCTTAGCAGCCAAGGTTCTGTGACATGATTCAACCAACTAAACAATCAAAACATATGGCCTACACTGGCCCAGTCAAAAGCCTTTCCCAGAAATTATAATTGGGACCAAAAAAAGAGACTTAGATTTAGTCTGTTTTCATGTGCCTAATCCTAAAGCAAGTGAGGCTAGTAGCTATCAGAAGTCATGTACTGGCTGGGCGTGGTGGCGCACGCTTGTAATCCCAGTACTTTGGGAGGCGGAGACCGGAGGATCCGGGTTCGCGGCCAGCCTCAGCTCTCTAGCTGTCTCTCTCTCTCTCTCTCTCTCTCTCTCTCTCTCTCCTCTTAGTGAGGCCCACCGCAACTTCGTGAGACCTGGTTTCAAAATAAAGTATAAAAAATAGGGCCGGGGGTGTAGCGCGGAGGTAGAATGCCCCTGCGTTCAATCCCCGGTACCGCAAAAAAAAAAAAAAAAAAGGAAGTCATGTACTTAACAAGTAGCCTGAGAATCCAAGGAGGACAGATGACACAGGGAAAGTGAGCCCTTTCCAGCCCAGGTTTCAGCGTGTTTGGGAGCGTGGCCGCATCCCTGCCCTTGGGATCCAAATGATCCTTTCCCAAATACATCATCAGCTTGGCTGTATCTTGCAAAAGTATTAACGGAAAGTAAAGTGCCACTTCCGGGCTTAGATGGTTAAGAGTAGGTATTCTTTCTTCACACTATGTCTGTCTTCCCTTATCTAGCTCTGCCAAGGTGACCTTGATGACACATGTTAAAGATGGAAGGCCTGGATGACTACACGGCGTAGAGCTTCCCCACCCCAACACGAATTGAGCAAGAACCAAACTCTTGTTGTTAAGGCTCTGAGATTTGGAAGGTTTGGGTAGAAAAGTTGTAGAAATGTTATTTACCCTGATGGGTGTGTTGTTTCACAGCTTCCTCAAATTCAACATGCCCCAAACTATATCCACAGTATTCCCTTTCTCTCTAGTACCTCCTGTTTTAGTGAATAGCTCCAAAGTCTAGGAGGTCAGAAATCTCAGTATCATTATTGAATGCTCATCTTCTGTGATTTCTGTAATTTCCAAGTACACCTGTTCACCAACCATATTGATCGGACATATTTAAAATCTTTCAACTCTAATCTCTCCTTGTCAACACCACTGTCAATGACTTTGTTCTAGTCCTCGGCATTTCCTGCTGGATTACTGTAACAGCTTCATAAGTAGTATCTCTATCTTTAGATGATATCACTCTGAAGTATTCTTTCCTCTTCTGATATAATAATCTTTTTTTTTCTCTTGGTACTGAGGATTGAACCAAGGGGCATTCCATCTCCAAGCTACATCTCCAGTCCTTTTATATTTTTTTATTTTGAAACAGGGCCTCGTTAAGTTTCTGAGGCTGTCCGCAAACGTGGGATCCTCCTGTCTTAGCCTCCCAAGTACTGGGATTACAGGCATGTGTCAACACATCAGACTTATAATAATCTTTAAAACAAAATTTATGTTATAGTTCTCTTTTAAAAATCTTCTAATGACTCCTTAACATCTTCTAGATAAATGCCATGGAAGTTCATTTGCCTGCCACACCACAGCCCCCTTCTGAACTCATCAATCTTAATAAATTATTTCTTTGGGCACCAGTTGATATGACAGTGACCTCCTACCGTGGCCCAAGCAAGTTGGGTGAGGGGTAAGGACTGAATTGAAAGCATCCTTCTGATGAGTGTGTAGCCACTGGAAGTAGCCTGGTACTCCAACTCTGCCCAACAGCTTTTCTCTATTAATTCATGACTTCTTGGCTGGATTGGATTCTCTATGCTAGAGAATATTTGAATGTGAGCAATAAGAGACACATATCTAGTAACAGCACCACAGACTGACTTAGTGCAGTCTCTTGAGTGAAGGCATTGCTAAGCAAAAGCTACGAAGCAATAGAAATTGTGGTAAGCAGATTCCGTGAAGTGTACAGGAGAGGAAAGAATTGCTGGGGTGGAAGATGTATATGTAGGAACAGTCAAGTTCAAGACTAAGAGAAGTAAAACCTAAAGCCCCCGGGTCCCTGGAGCGGGACTCACAGTCATTTGGGAGGGGATGAGTTTTCCTGAGGCAGCCAGAACATGAACAGACCTAAAGCTGCAGTTGTGGGCTGATCAATATTCTACTTTCTGTGAGACCTGACTGTTTGGCTTATGAGATGTTTTCTGTGTTTCTTCACTCCTCCACCTAATCCAATAAAGCCTTATTGCCTGAATTAAACGGAACATCAGGGCTTGGTTGCTTGGAACAAAACCACCATGGTCCATGAGGTGTCATGACATGCCCTCTGCTTGTTGCCCAGGTCCTCTCCTAGGCCCTCCACTCACATCAGAGGTGGCGACGCACTGCACTGTACAGCGCTCTGAATGCTCTGTGCTCTTGAAAAGACTCTTGCCTTTTCAAGCGCGGCTCCTTGTTCATAGAAGGGCCCTTCATCAGCAGCTGATTTCTATTCATTATCCAGGACAGAGCCCAGGTGCAAACCTTTCTTGATGCTAGTCAGATTAGGGTCTGCCCTGATAACCTCATTTTCACTTAATCATGTCTGTACAGACTCCGGGTCTGCATGCAGTCATGTTCTCAGGGACGGGGGTGAGGACTTCAACATATGCATTTAGGGAAGACACAATTCAGTCTGTAGCACTGAATTACCACATCTGGTTAGTCCTTTCCTTCAAAGCTCTGGGCTCTGCTTTATGTTAAGGTAGAAAGCAGATAAAAAGCAAAATAAGGGTGGCTTAAAGCAGATCCAGAGACAATCTGGAGAAGTTGCATCTGACAGTGAAGGAAAAATTAAATGGAATATATCCCAAAGGTCCAGCTAGCTGAGACCATGGGGCAGCATTCTTAGATATATTGGGATTTTCTCTGGTTCTCTGCATTGTGTGGGCAGCAGGGTTCTGGGTCCTGGACCCTCATCAATGGTTAATTTCTCCACATTGGTGCAGATATATGATTACTCATGAAGTAAGGTGCTTGTTCTGGAAGCCCTTTGAAGCTTCCAGATGAGCAAGGCAGTCTGCTTGGGGCACAGAAAGAATTAAAAGCGAACAGCTACCTGTTTCGGATCAATTTTCACCCCCTCCCAGTCTCCTAAGATTTCTTGTAAGAACATGCTATTACAAAATAGCACTAACTCCTGTGCCGTGGTGCTAAGCGATAAATAGGGGGCTCCAGGGCTGCAGGCTCTGCCTCCTGCTGTCCACGGATTCTCCGCACGCACCTCACTAAGCCACTTAACCTTTCTATAGCTCAGGGTCTCCTCGGTAAAAAATGATGGTATCTGTGACATTCCTCATTGGGCCGGTGTGATAAATAAGCAATTAAAAGGGCTCTGAGGATATAATTACAGCTTAATATAGCTGTGGCTATTTTCTTTCCACACACACACATGCGCGCGTGCACACACACACACACACACACACACACACACACAGGTCTACACACTTATATGACAAGGGACGGAAACAGAAAGTCTAACATTATCCCACATGAAATGATCAAAGAAATATATCAGTTAGGGGCCAAGGTCTAATCTACTGTACCTTTGATTATTTCTGTGGACAACCCTGTTTCAGAGTATATTTTAAAGCCTATTCATAAAACTAAAATTTTCCTTGTATTTCTTTCTTATTCATCTATTTTGGAGTCTCAACTAAGCTGGGTACTAGAGAAGGAGGGATGAAGAAGACTTGGTTATCATCTTCAAGCATCTCCCAGAGTAAAGAATTGCATGCAAATAGTTATAGTCCTGGACACTGAGTGGAGGTAGAGACATGTACGTAGTGCTAGTAGGAGGAAGGAAGTGCATTTCCTAGGAGAAGGAAGCAAAAGTCCATTTTTCAGTAGGAATCTCCTTTCCCTCCTGTGTGATAGGCACTGAGCTAAGTGAGTTTCATACCTTATTATTTATGTCTGTGGCCAACACATTGGGGGGATATTTTTATTGGACACATTTTTCAGATGAGATAATAGGAACTCAAAGAGGTTACGCCACTTGCCTAAGGTCACACGGCTAATGAATGGCAGAGCTAGAGATCAAATCCAGGCTTGTTTCTCTACCGCCACACACTCCCTCTACTCCATCAACTTGTATTTAAGATACAGACTTCTACAGGTAAAAAAGGTTTTGTTCCTCACATCTCAGCTTCAAACAGGCCTTTAATAACTTTCACGATGATATGTTTTTATGCTATGAACATAGACGTGAGCCGGGAAAAGGTTTTGCTTAAAATCTCATTGGAATGGAATGTTTGACATCAACACTGCCCTGATGCCAAGAATTTGTGAGACGATGTAGCTCGCGAAGACAAAATTCAATTATGAGAATTATAGCACACATGTTAGCACATTGCTTGGCTTTTCACCACGTCTCACGAAACCCTTTCAAAGGACTTTAAAATAAGCATGTTAGAAACAAGTCAAAGTTTTGAACTTTAAAAACTCCAGGATTTTTGCCTCTTGCTACATTTCAAATTCAAACCCACAAGTAGTCTGACTGAAAGGTAGACTGTCCGTGACTCAGCTGCCTACCGTCTTCCAAAGTTTTGCTCTAGGAGGTCTGCTCCTCCCCTGGCTGGCCTGCTGGCTGGTAAATGTCTGCCGCAGTATTTAGAGGGGAATTGGTAGAGCTAGAACAGAGTATTCAAGGGACTCACGCATGCCTAGAGTTTGGAGTGCTGTCAGAGAACACCTAGCTCAAGGGTGTTTTTTTTTTAATTTTTGTACTGAGGATTGAACCCAGGCATTCTACCTCTGAGCTACACCCCCAGCCCTATTTTATTTTTTTGTTTTGAAACAGGGTCTTGCTGGGTTTCTGAGAGTCTTGTTACATTGCTGAGTCTGTTCTTGAACCAATGATCCTGCTGTCTCAGCCTTCCAATTACCAAAATGACAGGAATGGGCCACCATGCCTAGCTTCAAAGTTTTTTTTATTATGAAACACAGGACTGAGACCTGGAATAGAAAAGTAAGATGCTCAGTACCACCTAATTAGCTAGTGGTGAACCTTGGGGAAAAATTCAGACTACCTGACTCCCTCCATGTACTGAGTTGAATAGTGTATACACCCACAAATTCAGGTCTACCCAGAACCTCAAAATGTTATCTTCTTTGGAAATAAGATCTTTGCAGATGTAATTAGTTAAGATGAGGTCATATTGGATAAGGGTGGGCCCCAATCCAATGATTGGTGTCCTTCTAAGAGGCATACAGGGAAATAAACCATACGGAGAGGGAGGCAGAGACAGGAGCAGAGCTTCTGCAAGCCAAGGAATACCAGCAACTGCCAGAAACCACTGGAAGCTAGACAAGGAAGGACGGATCCTTCCCTAGAGCCTCCTGGCACCTCAGCTTCAGATTTCCAACTCTAAAACTGTTAGAGAATGAAAGTCTGTTGTTTTAGGCCACTCAAGTTTGTGGCACTTTTATATAGTAGCTCTAGGAAACCTGTGCCATCCCTTCTGCTTAACCACAGCTCCTCCTGGGGGTCCTCATTACTAAAGAGTCCAAAGGGTGCCACCGCTGTGGGGGTTCAGGGCCCCGCTCTCAGATATGAAGGGCAGCGCTGGAGTCTGTATGCTGAATGGCGTCTCCGCTCGCACCTGACAAGCACACTTACTGCTGTTTTTGTTCCAATTAGCTGCAAGTCACCTTAAATCTCATCACTGGAAGCAGCGATCTATTTGAATTCAATGGCAATGTATTGCTGCTTGTTTTATACCACACAGGGCTAGAACATGGAGAAATTACTTCATAGGTGTGGGTCTTGGAATCTAGAAATGATAAAAGAGCATGGATTGTTGGAAGTTAGAGGAAGAGAGATACTGATATTCTGGACACCAAATCACTAACTAAAGAATTGACTGGCACGTTGCAATGTTCAAAATCGTTGTTTTGTTTTTTGGCTAGATAGTTATGATCTTTACCATGACGATCGAAGCTGAAAGCCTAACAGAAAAACCTAAAACAGTTGCCCCATTAATGCAGACTAATGTATTATGGTTTATCAGAATCCAAATTCATCTCTTGCTCCCCATTTATTTGCCTTTTTGGACATGGCAGCAATAATCCTTACTCTGCATTCAATGTCATTTTACACTGATGCCCTTGGGCTTGTTTAGGTGACACACGAACACCCAGCCAATCAGAACTTCGCATTTCAAGCCTCCTCGTTCCTGGAGTGGGAATGCTGTGCCAGGCAAGTGTATTGGTTTCAAGCCCACTGCCTGTGTGCTGCTGTTTGTGGTCAAAGGAGGGAGACTGTCGGGAGTGGGCCAAGAGACTGCACACAAGGACTTTTAATGCAAATGGTCATTTGACACCTCTACCCACACCGGGAATGTGTAGATGCTCAGAATCCAACACAACAGGTTTTAGGGAGAAATAGGGCAAAACGAAAACAACAACAACAACAAAAACCTGGTACCAAGTAGGCTAACATCGATGACAAATAAACATTTAAAACTTTTATTTTTTTACTAGTTTGTAACAACATGTAAACACAGATATTGCTTTTTTTTTTTCTTTTTCCCCAGTAAGATAGTAGGAGAGAGAGAAAGGAAATCTCTGAGCTGGCACTGGGGCCTGTGAGGGAGGGCTGGTCCAAATGCATGAGCAGGGGCCATGAGAAAAGAAGAGAGAGTTAAGTTCTATGCTTTTGGAGGAAATTGATTTGCTATACATCACCCAGCATTCTTTTTTAGCTGTATTAAAATGATTAGAAATCTTTTTTGTACCTGGTATCAAATGCCATTTGTGAGTGTAATGGTTTAGATTTGGGGTATCCCTCAGCCCTCATGGAAATGGGGTGGCAATGTTGGGAGCGGATGTTGGTTGTAATTCCTGCCACCATGCCCTGAGATCTGCGGTCCCTGGCCTCACATGAACTAAACCCAAAAATTCTCCAAGGAAAATTGTGAGCAAATAAATCTTCCTTCCTCTAAGTTGTATGGTCAGATCTTTTAGATTATAGCTGTGAAAAGGCTGACTAATACAGTGAGCACTGGGGGAGATGGAGGCCTAAGGTCAAGCACCACTGTTTCAAGGTTGTGAGCACACAGAGCTCTGATGCTCAACCCTACTTGACTATGTGGTTCTGCATGTAGTTTTTAAAATATTTTTGCCAATGTCTCAATCATCAGTATTTTCTGCCCTTCTGGGGTATGTGCTATAAAGTAAGGTTCCCTCTCAGCCATATTTTATCCCCCCCGCTTTTTTTGCGGTACAGGGGATTGAACTCAGGGTCATTCTACCTCATTCTACACCCCCAGTCCTATTTTTTATTCTTTATTTTGAAACAGGGTCTCACTAAGTTGCAGAGGGCCTCACTAAGTAGCTGAGGATGGCTGCAAACCTGTGATCCTCCTGTCTCAGCCTCCCAAGTACTGGGATTATAAGCGTGCACCACCATGCCTGGATGTTTCTCTATTTATGACATTATTTTTCTTGTATTGAATATTTCTTCACCTTGCTAACCAGGAACATTTTTAAAGATATACTAGGTACCAGAATCTTTGAGGCATATCTTGCACAGGCATGGTAATGAGGCTTTTGCTATTTTTATTTTTAAGAATCCAATAAAGTATTTGTGATGCCTTTCACAAAAGTAAACTTAAAAAGTAACAATAAAGTAAACTTAAAAAGTAACAATAAAGTAAACTTAAAGGTAACAATAATGCACTGTACACTTACTTGAAAAGCTAGAAGAAAGGATTTTGAAAATCTTCACCATAAAGAGATGATAAAGTTTTGAGATGGCTATCATATTACAAAATTAGAATTCAAGTTGATATTTCAGTATTTGTAATTAGGTTTGTTTAACACGAGGACTACATAGTTTGTATAAAATCTAAAAGGTATGGCAAATTATTATTTGTAGTGATTTTCAAATATACCAGTGTATCAGTTGTCTACTGCTGCATAACAAACCACACCAAAGCTGGGTGGCTTAAAACAACAATGGTTTATTATTTCTCCTGCTTCTGGGATTGACCGGGCAGTTATTCTGCTGGTCTGTTCAGAGCTCACTCACAAGGCTTCGGTTAGCTGTCAGCTCGGATGGTGCTGGGAGTTCTAAAAACAGCCTCATTCACAAGTCTGCCGTCCTCATTGTCAGCTGGGTCTTTCTCTATAGTCTCTCAAAATTCAATGGTCTAGTCTGGACTTCCTTCTGTAATGGCAGAAGGTTGGGAGAAGATGACAATAGAAGCTGTGAGGTCTCTGGAGGCTTAGCCTCAGAAACATCATCTTTTAATCACAGTGATTCATAGGACAGGACAGATTCAAGGGGTGCAGAAATAGACCCCACCTCTATTTAATGGGAAAATGAGCAACATTGAAAGGGATGTAGACAGAGGAGGACATGGGATTATGATTGCAAACGCCTATCCTCATCTTCTAACCAGATTCCTTCTTTGGCAGTCTGCATCTCTCTCTGTCTCTGTAGTCTTCTTACCACTTGGCTCAGTTCTGTGTTTGCTTTAGGTTATAATAGTCAACAAGTCACTTTACCCTCTGGTGCCAAGGACTGCCAGTTGTTCATTCCTTCTTTCTTCGTCAGAAATAAATCTCTTGCTTCTTTTAGCTTGACACATGGACCTCTGTAATAAAGATCACTTGTTCAGCCTCCCACTCTGTTGTGGTCAAGGGATTCATTTCTATTCAGAAGGATGTAGGAAGACGGTGTGTACTTTAATGCGTCTACTTTTGTCGACTCCTCCTTCCTCAAGCATGAAGTGTGATGTGATGACTCATGATCAATGTCATCTTAGATCATGAAATGACTGCAGGAAAGGCAACAATGTCAAATGAAGTGGTTAGATAGAAAGAGTCTGGGTCCCTGACTCCATGAAGCACTACACCAGCCCTGGACTGATCCTTCCAGATTTCCTGAATGTGAAAGAGATATATATTTCTAAGTTGAGCATGATCTTTGTGTTTTTCTAATATTTGCAGAAGAACCCGAATGCTAACATATCTCTGTTTATTTTCTAATTAGAGGGTCATTGGGAATGTATTGAGTCTATCATCAAGTAGCTTTCTATTCCTCCTTCAAAGTCATGCAGAGATGGGAACTTAATTATCTTCTTCATTGCATTTAGTCAACCATAACTTTAAAACATACTACCAACACCAATGATTTTTGGATTTGCCTGGTTTTGTTAATTTGAATTATCCCTCTCTTTTATTAGTATACTGAGTCAGGAGCTAGTCATTATTTTTTAAAACACTAAACATAAAAACCAATAATACATTTTAACCTGATCTAATGTTCTTATTGATCCCTCAATTCTAGATTAGAAAAAAATAATTTGGCTACTGTCAATTCCTTGAGAAAGTGGACCCTTTAACAGGTTTTATATTTTGGTTGTTCCTTTTTGGTAGATGTGAAAAGATGAAAAGTTCAGTTTTTCAATCCAAAATTACAACAATGGGCACAAGTAGGTAAATACGATAAAAAGTGAAATAGCTGGGCGTTATGGTGCACCCCTGTACTCCCAATACTTTGGAGACAGAGACAGGAGGATCATAGGTTAGAGGACAGCCTCAGAAACTTAGCAAGACTCTCAGCAACCTAGCAAGACCCTGTTTCAAAACAAAAAAAGGATAAAAGGGGCAGAGGATGTGTAGCTCAGAGGTAGAATGCCCCTGGTTTCAATCCCTGGTACCACACACATACAAGAGTGAAATATATGCATCTATCAAAAGGATAAACACAATGGCTATAACAAGATAGAAAATTTTTATGGATAATGTGAGTCAGTATACTATGAATATACCTGTAAAAGATAATGAAATGGGAAGTTTACTCCATCATAAATGACATGATATCATGATACAAAATTAGTTTGAGATGACCTCACTCATGTGAAGAGTTTACAAGGGGGGCAATCTGTTGGCTATAGCTTGTGTTGAAATGTCCCACACAGGCACATGTATTAAAGGCTTGGTCCTTAGTTGGGACTATAGGAAGGAGGTGAAACTTGTGAGATATGGGTACATGCCTGTAGGAACTGGTAGTAGGTATCAGGTCACTGGGGGTGTGTCCTCAAAGGGGATGATTGGATATCATCTCTTCCTCTTTCTCTTTGGGTTCTCTTTGGCCACCATGAGGTGAGGCGCTTGCTCTGCCACACACTCCTACCATGATGAGCTGCCTCACCACAGACCCAAAAGCAACCAGACCTACTGACCATGGACTGAAACTCCCAAAACTGTGAATTAAAATGAATCTTTCCTCTTTTAAATTGGATGACCACAGGTATTTTCTTACTGCAATGGAAAGTTAACACATTGTTCCATGATTCTTGGGCTCTTCTGCAAGATGGAGATTCTTAGAGGAAGTCAAAGTGGACCCGGGTCAGGAGGGGGCATTGCTGAAAATACTTTTGTGGAAGCAGAAGTTCTGCCTAAAACCTCACCTCTGACTTTGGGGATACTAGTTCCTTATCCCAACTCTAATCAGGGGGCTGACGTGAGAGCTTTGAAAATGTTTCCTGCATTTGGTAGAAAGAGTAGACAGATGGCTGGCCTATGCCCGGGGAAAGCTAAGGCAGCTTAGGGCTTAGGGCCTGGGAAGTAACGAGGTTGACTGACTCCTGGAAGATGAACCAGGAAAGAGCTGCTTAGATATGTGTGTCAGTGCCAGAGAGGACTTGGGTGTTTCTCTCCACATAGCTGTGGGCCACATGAGAGGGGGACCAGTGTGAGGTGGTTTGCAGTCTTGTCCATAGTGCTCCCTAGAGCACTCCTCGCCCTCTTGGAAACAACAGATTGGGAGTGGGTGAGGGAGGTAAGCATGGGACAGCACAGAGCAGGAGGGCTACACCTGCTCACCTGTGCCTGGCTTCTGGACTGAAGTTGAAGGAGAGGACATTTGATATTAAATGGAGTTTGGAGTTTTGATTAATATCTTGAATTAAACATTGTAATCAATGAAATGAGACTATGTTCATGACTTAAAGTGCCCAAGACCATGTCCGAGTTTTTACATAAGAGTTGGGAAAAGTAATTTCCACTGAAGAAATTTAAAGAGAAGGTAGGAGTGAAAAAGAAAGTCGTGTTTGCTCATAATTGTTGTTAGCCTTAATCAATAAGCTCCTTACATGCAGAACATCATCTGAACAGAAGTGACCTTTTAATGCATAGTTTCCCTTCCTAAGCCATTTCCTTGATATTGCAATAGCTTTATCTAACCGTGAATGAGACACAAAGAAAAATGTAGACTTTTATTGTACATTCAGTATAACACGGGGATTTCAGAGCCAGCAAGCTCTAGTTCAAATCATGTGACATCATTTATACTAATAAGGTAAGACACTTAGTATTTTTAAAAATTTGTGTCCTTGGCTTTAAAATGGGAATAATGATGATCATAGGTACTTTATAAGTGTTTTGTGAGGCTTATGTGAGCTCCTCTGTGAAGCACTAAGTGGTCTGCATGTTAGTGTTTGTTTTTGTCATGGTTCCAAGGATGGTGATACAATGAAGCAGGTGTGGCCCCTTTCCAGAGGTTGTGGTCATGGGAGCAAAGCAACTTTCTTATAAATCAAGAGGGACTTGCAAGATTTGTGCCACAGATTTGTACCAGAGAAACAAGTCCCTATTAGGGTTGAACCAAGGAAGACTTCTGCAAAATTCTCAAGGCTCGCCTGCAATATGAATTCATAGCTACGGTTTCCTAAAAGAGCGGCACATCCTGGCTCCTTCCATCGCTTAGGAAAATTCCCAACATTGTTATAGGACAGTAAGAACTCAGTTCCTAGCCTCATTGTGGAGTATTCATACTGATGGTGTGTTCTGATGAATTGGGATCTATCCCTCTACACCTATATGTATTCTTGATGTTTCAGTTCTCCTGAAGAGCTGGTATTAGCTGAAGGTGTCATATAGCTTTAGCTGATGGTAGATAAATTAGCATTGGCAACCTCTCCACCCCCCACTCAGAACTTTTGATTTTATCACAGCATAAGAGCTGGTCTCCCTGAGTATAGAGTTCTAAAGGGGCTTCGACTCAGGGAAGTTAATCAATCCCCTTGGATGTGGAAAGAACACTTTGGTTCCAGCTACATAACCAATTGCCAAAATAAGTGTTTCAAGTTCAGCTTTGCTTCCTGAGTTCCCACACTATTTAATAAGTAGATGAAATATCAAAATACTTCAATAGCTTAAAAGGAAAAAAAGGAGAGGGAGAGAGAGCATGAGAAAGGCAGGGGAAAATATGGTTTCTCTTCCAAAAGCACTGAAGCGCTGAATAAATATAATTATGGATGTAACGAGGCCAGCTTCAGGTTTTAATCACTGTTTCCCCACTACCTACTAATTTGCTATTCAGTGCCTACTGTCGGATAGCTTTGGGTTGGGTAGCATTAGCTCACCAGGTAACCACAAGTAATCTTTTTAGTTTAAGCCTGTGGTGTATCATAGCATGAGAAGCTGGGCAAATTAGATGCACTATGTCCAAAAAAAATTATTTTCATTAGTATTTGGCATTGACACCCTGATCTGTAACCCAAAGAGTATTTCTGCAATCACTATGCTATATGGAAATTAGCATTTTGACCAGAATTTTAATATGTGGTCTATATATCTCACACTGGGTATTAAAAACTAGGCAGGCTAGCAGCTTGAATGTGCATGATTTTGTTATTAAAATATATCACTGAAATATTGATTTCAATGGTACTATAGGTGCTCTTTGTACCAAACCACTCTGCATATTGACTGTAGTATATTTCCTTAAATCAACAAAGACATTAGCTACCAAGCAGAAGATTGCTTCCTCTGAGTGTGAGAGTTATTATCACACTAAGAAAGGGAGATGGGGGGTTTTATCATGTCCTAGATAATACATGAGAAAATGGAGAAGTCTCATGAGACACAAAAAAGGAGAGAGGCAGAAATAATAAAAACACGTATATTTAACTGCTCTGTTCTATTTTCATGCATTCTATTATCAACAATGTTGTGGCTGATTTGGATGTGAGAAGACAGACTAATTTTCCTGGGTTGGGGCACGGTCGGGAGATCCACACAATTCCTGGCTTTGACAGTATCAATGTGACCTTGGGGAAGTCACTTAGCTCCTTCCTAATCAGTTACTTCTTCTGTGAAGGCAGTTCTTGTAACTGTCCACAATCACAAAGCCACATTTGACTTGCAGTTCCTCTTCACAGACCTGCATTATGTTTTTACATTTTTTTTTCTAGCCAACACTTAAAAATTGGGAGGTTTCACTTAAAAATAAGATTTCTGGCTTTCTGTTCAATAACTGGAAGACTTCACGTCAGTCTCATATTTTTACACGCTGACCATTGACAAGGACAGAGTGGTTCCACCGTTTCAGATGTGTATTTTCTCCCATTTATCAGGATCTCCACCACAAACTCTGCCCAGTGCTGGGACAAAATGATAGTTCCACTTACCTATGCTTATTGTTGATTTTCTTATACCCTGGATATATTTTTCAATACATGCCTTACTGTCTAAAGTGAGAGAAAATGAAAGTCCAAGATATCTTTAGGTTTGAAAAATAGATGGGAAATTCACATTTCTCTTTAAAATGAAGAAGACCCCTGTGGTTTTAATTTGTTAACAAAAAGAGCCCATGTTGAAAGGATACAAGTCTCACCTCGCTTACTTAAGTCACTTGCTCAGCCCATCCAGCATTTGAATTGTCACCTTTGGTCCATTTGGGAATAAAATGTCATTTCTATAACTTCCTGAAGAAATTTCTCATCAGATGCCTTCTTTTCAATATCCCACTGATATATAACAAAGAGAAGCACTTTGAGAAGATGTCTGGGTCTAATAGCCACAAGATGAGGCTTCACAAATGCAATGTAAAATTTTCAAAAGAAGGGCTCTGGAACTGAGTGAGTAGAATACTGGACAGTTATAAGCAATTCGCATCAAGTCAGGGCCTTGTAAGGCCACTGTGTGCCAGAGAGAACAGATCTCTTAAACCAGATTCTCACTTCTCTTTGAAGTCCTTATTTCCACAATAAACCAAAGATTCCTGTCCTGCTTAGTACTGCTGTTTTGGCAAAGAGACCCGAGCAGGGTAGGTAGCTGGAAGAAGCAAGCCCTAAATAAATAGCGTCTAATACCCTTCCCTAATAATAGACACAACAAAGTGCAGCATCTGTTATGTGCTAGGTGCTATGTGAAGCATTTTACGTACATTATCTTATTTAATCCTCATAATTACTTTATGAGAAACATATTATTTTTCCTGGATTCACATGGGAAGTCTAAGTTGCTGGGAGGACAAAGAGCTAGTTCAAGGTCAAGCAGGTTGCACTGGAGAGCTCGTCTCTCTATCGCCATAGGCCCTGCTCAAAACTGCTCCACTGTATTCTGCAATGGCCTTGATGGTTTTGAAAAAGAAAAGTCAGGTAACAGAAAGAGTGGCTTACTTATGCAATAATAGAAAGTATTTCCCCTCAGATGTTGTAATGTTTTTCTGCAAATATGGACTTTTGTCTTCCTTTAATTCATATTTGACGAAATTCTTTCATACACATTTAATGCTCATAAAAGACCCAGGAGGCAGTTGGGACAGGTCGTGTTGACTTCATTTTGCAAAGGAGAAAAGCCAGAGAGTTGAACTGACTTTCTCAAAGTCACACTGCTAATGGACTTGACCCACCGTCCTCTGCTGCCGCATTCACACCACCATTTGCTATGCCGGGACACCTCCCTTCTTTTGGACAAGTGTTGATGGGCAAATATCTATGCATGAAAGATATCCTTCTCTTATAAAGCAAGGAAAATAATATGCCTTCAGTGTAAACAAAAAAAACCATTTTCTTCTTTCTCTTTTTTCTTCTTTCAGTGTTGGAACACAGATGGTATTTTAAAGGATCCTACTGGAAATTGGGGTGACGTGATTTAGCGATCTGTTCCTCTTAAACCTATAGCAGTTCCTCTCTCTCATGGATAAAGTTGTCCAGCTAGCATGACATCTTTGTGAAATGTCTGCGATGATGACGCTCTTCCCTCATAGTATCAGTGTCAGGGAAACTATAATTAATCATCTCACCCAGACGTGTCTAATGAGACCAAGACAATTGTGGAGCTTTTCTCATGTCCATAAATACGGGTTCCCGTTCTGACCCAAATCACATTTCACCAAGATGAGAAGAAAGACAAGAAATGTGACTGTCCGTAGATCATTGCTTTCTGCATACCACCCACAGCATGAAGCTCGGTTAGCACGTTCCTTCCTGCTGTGGTTTCAGTATGGTCTGTCCCCTCTGAAACGCACATTGAAGTCTGGTTTTCAGTGTAACAGTGTTGAGAGCTGGTGGGAATTTTAAGAGGTGATTGGGTCATTAGGAGGGATTAATGCAGTTCTTGTGGGGCTTGGTTAGTTACAGTGAGAGGGGGCTGCTATCAAGTGAGACTGCCTCTCGTGCTTTGCTTTGTCCACATGTGCCTGCTTGCCCTCCTGCCATGAGGCCCAAGGCACCACCTGCCCTTGGACTTGCCAGCCTCCAGAACCATGTGCCCAGATAAACTTCTTTCCTTTATAAATTACCTTTTCTCGGGTATTCTGTTATGGCAACAGAAAATGGATAAAGACACTTCTCAAACTCAAGGACATCAGAAAACTATTCAACAACTAAGTTGTACTTTTCTACATGAATATTCACCAAGGGGGTGGCATAAACACGTAACAGTCCTCAAATTGTATTCCATGAAATGTTAATAGATATTCTGAGAAAGGTTTCTAAGCAATATTTTCCCCTCCATAGCATTTTTAGCACACATGCTGATACTGATTAGAGAATTGTTATTACAGTGTTGTGCTGTACCGGATAACACCAAGAAATAACCTAAGAAACTGCCTTAGGACAAAGGTTGTTGTATGGGCTAAAACCAGTCTGGGTTTAGGTGAGTCACAGTCTGCACTCCCCCAAAGTGGACATACAGTAAGATCAGTTTTCTGCATTCCTTGTAATCAAGCATGTCATATGATTTTGAGTGAAGATGAAATGGCCCCTCCTAGACCTGATCCATTAAAAATCTGCCATAGGCAATCTTCTATGTTTTTCTTCTTTGGGATCAATAAGTAAGGAGACTATGAATTCAATGTGGTAGACTCTCAAGACTTAAGAAACTTTAGTCTTTGAATCTCAGCCTAAAAGGGAGCTGCCTACCAATAAGGAATACTTATTTATGCTCTCACATGAATACTAATAAACTACTATTGCTTTAAACCACTGAGAGCTGGGGGTTTATTTGTTACAGCAGCTTTATTGTACTCTTTCCTTCTTCTCTTCCTTCCTTTCCCTTCCCCTTCCTTCCTTCCTTCCTTCCTTCCTTCCTTCCTTCCTTCCTTCCTTCCTTCCTTCCTTCCTTGTTCCTTCTGTGGTACTGGGGATTGAACCCAGGGGTGTTCTACTTCCAAGCTACATCCCCAGCACTTTTTATTTTTTGTTTTGAGACAGGGTCTCATTAGGTTGCTGAGAGTCTCACTAAGTTGCTGAGGCTGGTCTCTAGCCTGTGATCCTCCTGTCTCAGCCTCCCAAGTACTGGGATTACAGAGGTGTGCCATCAAGTCTGGCTTTTACTCTACCTTAATACAGAATTAATACATGGAAGATGCAAAGCACATTTCATGACATAATAGGCACTAATGATCATCATTTCTTTGTCATCATTATTATTCATTAGGATATGATTGAAATGGACTCACTTTTCTTTTTAAAGATTATTTTATTAATTCATTGCAATTATACATCATAGTGAGGTTTAATGTGATAAAAAACATACATGCACACAGCATTTGATTTATTTCTCTCCACATCCCACCCAGTTCCTCCCTCCTTGGCCCCACACATGTTAATGAAATTGGTAGTGATACCTTCACATATTGCCTTAGTATTATTTGAACTATTTGCTTTTATGTCATTTGCAGGAAAATGGATAAAACTAGAAAATATTATGCTAAGTGAGATCAGTCAGTCTCAGAAGATCATGGGTTGTATGTTTTCTCTCACATAGGATGGACTCACTATTCTATTAGTTTTAAGCGATTTGCTTACTTTCAGATGACAGTAAGGCTATTCCAGAGTTTTCCTTTAATATTTGCCTATGCTTTCTTTTGATTACTTCATGGTGTTAAGTTCTGTAGATTGTTCACAAAAAAACCCATTTCAAACAGAAATTCCTAAAAATGATTTTAAAATTTAAAGTTAACGTTGGAAGAAAGGAAAAAGCATTATCATTCTAAAATGGTGATAACATACGAAACACATCATTTTGGCGTAAAAAGCCTTAGTTGATGTCTAATTATGGTGTTATGGTGTATTATTTATATATATATATATTTATATATATATATATTTATATATATATTTATATATATTTATTTATATATATATATTTATATATATATTTATATATATATTTATATATATATATATATATATATATATATATATATATGGTCACAGTGAAAAAGCAAGACCACTTTTAGGAACCCTGGTGAGTGAAGTGCTCACTGACTTCTATGACAGACTTGATGACTCTAAATTCTGAATTAATATTCTAAAATATAGTACCAGAAAATTCCATTTCCACAGAAACCAGGCAATGCCAGCCAGTATTGGTGTCAATCTTCATCACCATGGTGATATGGAATGGCAGTTTATTGGAAGTAGGTCTTGTACTCTAGGTTTTTCAACCCATTGCCTGTGTTTGGGTGTTGATGTTCTCCATCAAGATTCCTTGTATTGAATGTATGAATGCTCAGAAGCATGACTGTGATATATTTTGTATCAAAAGCTTCATTACTTTTAAATCATCCTTGATATGTTTGTCATTGTTTTTGCAAATACCTATGTCTTTGGTGCATGTGCACACAGTTATATTTTTATAACAAATATTTATACTTTTTTCTTCCTAATTCTGGACTGTAATGAAAATGTCATATTTTTGATAACTATCAAACATTAACATTTTTTTGAATATAGCACTCTCACTTCCCCTGGAGGAACCATGCCCTCACTACCATGTGACTCTAGTGCTGTTATCTCCATCTTCATCTTCCAGAATGAAAATGTGGCTCTGGCCTGGCCAACTGAGCATCACATCCTTCTATCCATGGGGATTGGTTCTAGAATCTGTTTATTCTCAATTCAAGCCTCAATGTAAGTCACATCCAATACTTATATTAGAAAAATATCTATCTTTCCTCTTTCCCCACAACTAGATATAGATATATGAGGAAGAAATCCTGGAATGGCTGGCAGCCTTCATGTCACCGTGAAGGTCTTCAAAATCCAACCAGTAAGAGAAATGCAGAAGAAAGAAATGACAAAAACTCAGGTCTTCTCTTACTGTCTGAGTCCCTTGATTCGCCTAGGCCTAAAGCCAGGTGCCCTTGGGCTTTTCAGATAGGTAACCTTTTTGGTGTTTAAGCCAACTGGAGGTAGGTTTTCTGTCATTTGCAACTAAATACTCACCAATACACCCACAGAAAATAAGAAGCCAAAATAGTATTCAGAGCACATCAGCAATAAAAAAAGAACTCATACTAATAAAGCCTATAGAGTCCTATAATTTGCTCCCATTCTATTTTTCCCTTTGTTAACAGAGTATATGAATGACTGTTATACCCAGATAGAGCACTGGCTGTATGCTATAGTATAAAGAGCATGGACTTTGGGTAGGAAATAGTGGTGAACACAGAGTTACAGCTTTCCAACCGTGGGCTCAATGTAAATAATTTTCTATGCTTCAGTCTCCTATGTAAAAGGGCTACTATGAACATTAAATGAGATTACATGTGTACAGTAACTAACCTCGCTGCCTAAAAATGTCTTTTTTATGGACTAACTTACCCTTTGCATCTTTACTTTCATCTAATCTAATCATCCTAATTTTCACCCAGTCTAAATCTGCCTATGACATGATTATGCATCCGTCTCATTAGGGGGCTTCAAATGAAGGTTCTATCATTGCTTCTTAGTGTGTGAGAAGTGAATACTTCTGTAGAGAAGCAACTACTTTTTTTATAGAGAATCTTTCAACATTAGGTATTTGCTGTTGAAGTTCCTGAAAGAACAGAAGTCAATATTTCCAAGTTCTAGGAATGAACAGAATAAGACACAGGCGCTATCATTTGGAATTAGATTGTTCTTTGCCAGTTGGTATTCTAAGTGTGAAATTATAGATGAGCTAAGTACTAGGACTGTCAGAGAACAGAGGAAGATGAATGAGAACTATCAAGTGGTGCTGGGGCGAGAAGAAAGAACGTGAGGAATTCATAGCCATTTTCAAATAAAGTTTCCAATCCATATCTTCTTAACTTCCTGGGCTCTAATCTTTAAATTATATTTCTGTTATTTTCCTAAATACTCTCTGTCAGATCTTTGTTTCTTTTTGCAGGGTTAGGTATCAGAAAGTCATGCAAACATTTATGTGACAGGCTAATTCATGACCTTCTATCAATCCTCGGTATAACTGGATACTAAGAAAATATATTTATTGAACAGCTATTGAATTAGAAATACATGAAATTAATCTTTGCATCTGTGCTAAAATGAGTAGATGGAACAACAACTCAAATAGCCTGTAGACGGAAAGCATGAGGACCAGTAGATTGCTCTATACTGGTTACTTGTGATTAATTCTCTTCAATATAGCCAAAGTGACTAAAAGCTCCACTTATGTTTTTTTCCCCTTTAGGCACTCTTTGGCAAATTTTCCCTATAATTTTCTTGCACAACATTGCAATGAAAACTATTACCTCTCTGCTTGTTTGCTTTCCTGGACTCCCAGTAAGCCTGGTATTTTCTTAAAAGTAGGGGCTGAATCTTGCTCACTATTGTATTTATAGCAGTTGGCACAATGTCTGGCACATAGTAGGTATTTAATCAATGAGCTTACTAAGTGAAGATGGCAATAACTTGCTAAGCTGCATTAAACACAAGAGAGTTGATATTTTTTAATTTATTGTGCTCTGGATTATATTTATCATGACAGTAACAAAACATACTCCTGGAAAGATAGGGATACTGAAAAGGAACTCTCATCAACTGTTTTTCAAACTTCTGTTAAAAAGTTTTGGGATCTCGTCTCCCAAGAAGCAATTTGAATCTTTTTTTAAAAATTGGCCTTGGGCATATTTTCCAAACCTATTAACATGCCAGATCTCCTGGTCCTTTTTAGTAAATGTTGCCATTAATATTCTAACCACATATTTTTACTTGTTAGTGCACACGTTCTTGCAAAATCAAAAATAACCTTAAGAATCATTTGATTGGCACTCCACACCAGCAGCATGTAAAAACAAATTAAATACTATAAAATACTTGTCATAAAAATGTACACGCAACCCTGTTAAATGAAAGCAAACCAATAAATACCTATGGGGTATCACACAGAATCTGTAATTTATTTAGTTTGAAATGTGGGTCCCCAGGAGTGAGCAGAGCTGGGTTCTACTTCTACCTCTTTTGCTGTAGTTCCTTGAAGGATTCAGTCACCTTCTATCTTTGGGTTTTCTTGTCATCAAGTGCAAAGTAAGGGATTTAAAACAAATGGTCTCCAAGGTCCCTTTTGGTTTTAAAATTCCGATTTCCAATTTTATCTAGAAAGTCATTGGGAAAATTCACAGAATCTGAATTTCAGCCCTCCTCTTCAAAATACAGCTGTTCTGTAATAGGTCTCTGTCTGTGTCTGCATTAGGACCACAATCTTTTTCATATATTAGTGCTTCATCTGAGGACTTACATATGCTATTATTTTACCCTTTGTCTTTTTTTCTTTTTAAAATCAAACCCTAATTAAAGATATCAAAGTCTCTTTTTCCTCTAATGGAGCTGGCTCTAAGTTCTTTGGATGCCTGAGGAGTGCTGGTCCCTAGGAAAAATCATTTCCATGTCCATTCTTTATGACCACGCCATAAAGAAAAATAGTCATACCACAAGTATTCATCCATACAGCCAAGATTCTTTCTTACTCCTTTCTTCAACAGGAATGAAATAGCCTTAAAGCTTACACTTTGCTTCAATGTAGGAATTTTTAAATAGTCGAATTGAATGGAAATAGTTCTGGAAAATTTATTTTTTTTCCTCATGCCTTTCAAAGTGATATTTACTTCTAGCTATCCCTAAGGGAATAATAGAGATATTAAATGCTGTATAGAGGTCCTTTTCATCTTCTACATGGTGTACCTGTGTTACAGCTTTCAGTGTGGAGGTATAGACCTAAAGCAGACCAACTTCTCATATAAGGTTGTGATTAACTGGATTTCATTGATAGTACTTAGTCACTCCTGAAAATTTTATATACTTATTGGCACAATATGTATGGAATATTCTTTTAACTTTATTTCACTTTGTGTATTTTCCCCTATTGGTTCAGTTTAGTAATAAGATGTAATTATTTCATCTTTGGTGACAACTACAGTAACATAGAAGTTTTTAAAATGTATTTTTGTATTGAAAATATTTATTAAATGTTTACTTATTTAAATGTTTAAACAAAGATCCAAGATTAAGTGGCTTTCAATAAAAAGCATGTGCTTTTTTGGTAATATTTTTTAAGTAAAAAATTATTTGGTACTTTTAATGAAGATTACATTGGCAATGTTAAGTTTTACAAAGCATGTGTCCTCAACATTCTAGAAGGAGGTTGTAAAAGCCACCAAAGTAATACGGTTTCTAAGAAGTTCAACAGTTTTGTTTTCACGCCAGCAATCATGCGCAGGATTTGGTGGTCTTTCAAATGAACCATTTCCTCCGCATCTTCCCTTGAGGTCAGCAGCTTTGGAACCTATTCTCTTCTAACTATAAGTTCTTATTCTCAGGATTTGGCACAAAACTGAGTGATAAAGTTAATCACTTTCTATGCTTTTATTTTGTCACTTTTGTTCTTGCAATATAAATTTTATTTTCCTGCTGATCTACAAAAAATCTCTTTTAATATTCTACTAGTCAGCTAAATTTTTTAAAGGTGGTAAATTAGAAATGTGTTAATGTCCTTAGCTGGAAAGCATAATTAGAAAATCCATTATTAAGTGCTCTTATTCTATTTTTCATGGTAAATAATAATCATAGTTCTATAGAAGGCGCAAAGTCTTTGGAATCAGAAAAACCTGGATTTGAAAGCTAGATCCATAATTTAGTAGGTATTTGGCACAGCACTTCACATTTTTACCTCTAATTTCCCTCATTTACATAAAAGGTAAAATACAAAAGAGATGAAACCTCATAATATATTATAGTATTGAAAATAGAGATAAATTACATAAACTATCTAGTAAATGGCTAAGACATAGGAGATACTCAGTATTTATTGTGTGACTACCATTGATGGTTATTAGCAGGGGCAATGAATGTTTGAATTTGTTAGCATTGAATTGCTCAGCATTGTATTGTTGTTAAAGAGATTGAATGGAGCTTGGTCTTTGGAAAAATACAAGTTGTGAAATTAAATATGCTCTTCCATTATGGCCAAGGTAGTGTAACAATGATCAGATTTATGTTCCCTTTAGAATCATGAAAATAAATGCAATATATAAAACAGTGGTTTTCAAGAGACTGAATTTCTGGCAATGAAGGAGAGTGACTCCTGAGAAAGGAAAAATGGATCAGAAGAGTACGGTAATTATCCCATGTTTCTGTCTTGAGAGTTTCTAGCCCACAGCACAAGGTAGGGAAACCCATGCGACTCCCAAAGTTGAGCAAACAAAGCTGAGATTTGGGGGAGACTGAGGAGTTTTTAGGACAAAGTACTTGTGAAGAGAGAGCTCCTCAGAGACAGAGAACTCCAGAAATCTGCAGAAGGTCCCTGTCAGGTATTCAACTGAGTATGGATCAGCACATGCATGTGAGGAATTTACACAGGGGAAGAACCACCAGGGTATAGGGCTGGGAAAACCTTATAGTTAATAAAGTATTGTATATACTATTCCAAAGCTCTTGCCTTAGTGAGAAACAATTATCCCTAGATGAGTACTGCTCTGGTCCTGTTGAACAAATCTTAAGAGTCAGACATAAGAACATCAAAGTATTTCCAAATGACTTAACTTTGTCCTAGAGTAAATTTCAAAGATATGTACAGAAAAACAAAATACCTAGCACCCAACAAGGTAAAATTGATAATGCCTAACATTCAATTAAAAATTACCAGGCATGCAATGAATCATGGAGAAATGACACACATAAAAAAGATAAGGCAATCAATAAAAAGACTTAGAGTTAACGTAGATGTTAGAATAAGCAGACAAAAACATTAAAACAGTTATAAATGCATTTTATATATATATAAAGTATAAAGAAGAATGGCATTAAAAACAAATCTAATCTATAGAGATAAAACCAATAAATTGTGACTGCTGAATATGATTACTGTCAGATTAGATATTATAGAAGAAAGGATTAGTAAGCTTGAAAACATAACAATAGAAGATACATAAGATTAAAAAAAAGAATAATAAGCCATGAGGCAATTGTAGGCAGCCTAGTGCTTGTATAATTGGAATTGCCAATGGTGGGGAGACAAAAATATTTGAAGAAATAAAGGGTGAAAATTTTTCAAATTTAATAGAAACTCTAAGTACACAGGTCCAAGAAGCTTAGTAAAATACAAGCATAAGAAAACTATATGAAGATGCACTCATCGCATAAAACAGGGATAAAGGGAAAATCTTAAAAGCAAATGGGGAGGGCACTTTATATTAATAAGAGTAAAGATAAGGATGGCAGCAGAGATTTTGCCAGAAAAAAAAAGTGCAAGTGAAAAGACAGTGGAGCAACACATTCAAAGTACTGAGAGAAAAATCAAAACAAAGCAAAAACCCTGTCAGCCAAGATTCTAAACCAGTAAAAGTGTCTTTCAAATATGAAGGTTAAATTCTTTTAGACACTAAAATGCTTAAAGAATTCACCAGTTCACTAGCACTGCAAATAATAGTAAAGGAAGTAATTCAGACTAAAGAAAAACAATACTCTATGGAAATATTGATCTATACAAAGGAAATGGAAAGTATTGGAAATTTATCCATGGGTAGAACTTTTTATATTATTTAAATCTTCTTAAGAGATAATTGTCTTAAAATAAAAATATATCAAATATTGTAAAAATTAAAAGTAAAACTAAAATATGTAAAAATAAAATGTATGACAACACTTACATAGATCATGTAAAAATCAAAAATATACTACTGTAAGATTCTGGTATTACATATAAGGTTGTATAATATTGCATAAAGGACAAGTGTGATAAGTTAAAGTTATATACTATGAACCCTAAAACATAACAAAATGAAGAGTTACCTCTTAAATAGTCAATAATGACAAAACCAAACCATAAAATATCCATTTTATTCAAAATGGGGAAGAATAAAAAACAAAAAAGAGAAGGGAGATGTGAGAAAATATGATAGATCCAAACCTAATCATGTATCAATAGTAACATTAAATATAAATGGGTTAAATACTTCATTTATAAGGCAGAGATTGTTAGATTGGATTAAAAGAAAAACCCAACTATATACTATCTACAGGAAAAGGACTTTAAATATGCAAATACAAATAGATGAAAGTAGAATGCAGGTACAAGGTACAACATACTAACCCTAATCAAGAGGAATGTGGAAACACTATATTCATGTCAGAACAAAGTAGATTACTAAGCAAAGAATATAAAGGCATGAAGAATGTCATTTCATAATTGTAAAGGGATCAATTTGTGAAAAAGTCATAGCAAATCCTAAATATTTATCCACATAATAAAAAGCACTCAGAGCACATAAAGCAAAAGCTAATAGAATAACTAGGAGAAATAGATAAATCCAAGGATAGTTGGAGGTTTCAAAACCCCTCTCAATAATAGATAGAACAGAGCATTTGGAACATCAACAAAAATATAAAATAATTGAACAAAACCCCCCAACTGTTCCTGCTTAAAAACGAGACAAAACAAAATAAAACTTCTTAGCAAAGTAGGAATAGAATAGAAAGGCATTTTTCCCAACTGATGACAAGCATCTATGAAAAACTTATGGGTAAAATCACATTTAATTGGGAAACTGAGTTATTTTCTTCTCAGATCAGAGCAACACAAGGATGTACTGTTTTACCACTCTATTCATCGTTGCATAGAATATCCTAGAAAGTGAAATATGATACAAAAAACAAAAAAAGCATGCAAATTGGTAAGGCAGCAATAGAACCATTTTATAGACAACATGTAAAAAGTCCAATGGAATCTATAAAAACGAAACAAAACAAAATACAAAAAAATTTTCTAAATCCAATAATTGAGTTTAGCAGTGTTTCCATGACCTAGGATCAATATTCAAATATCAATACTGTTCCTATATGCTAATCATGAATAGTAAGAATTCTTTTAAAATGCATACTAATTATAATAACATTAAAATGAAATGCTTTGGGATACAACTAACCAAAGATATAAAAGGCCTATATCCTGAGAACTACAAAATAATTCTGAGATAAAGAACTAAATAAATGGAGAGACATACAATATTCATGAAAAAGAGGTAGATTTTCCCCAGATGGATATATAGATTCAATGCAATGCCAGTCCAAACACCAATAGACTTTTTCTGGGGGGGGGTCTAGAAACTGATAAAGTGATTCTAAAAATCAGATATAAAGGCAAAGTACCTAGAATAGCCAAAACAACTTCAGTGGAACAGAATAGAAAATTCAGAAAATGTGTCAAATTTATAATGAAATGTATATCAATATACATTGAATATATATTGAATATATATGAATAATGCATATTTTATTATATATGAATATACATATATTTAATATACTTCAATAATGTATATCCATTATAAATGTATAAATAAAAGTTGTGTACATGAACAACTTATTTTTAACAAAGGTACAAATGCAATTAAGTGAAGAATGAAAAGACTCAGTAAATGGTTCTAAAACCACTGAATATTCACATCTTAAAAGATATTCAATTTCTTGTATTATATTCACAAACTAACTCACTCAAAATGGGTCATGTACATAAATTTAAAACCTGAAGCTGAAATACTTAGAAGAGAATGTATAGGAAAATTTTTTTTGACCTATGGCTAGGCCAAGATTTTTTGGTAACTCCAAAAATACAATTCATGAAAGAAAGAATTGAAAGATTGGATTCATAATAAAAAACTTCTATTCTTCAGAAGATATTTAATGAATGGAACAAAAAATACCACAGATAGGCAGGAAGTAGTTGCAAAGTATACATCTAATAAAAGATTTGTCTCCAGAATAATGAACTCTTTAAATTCAATAATAAGAAAACAAATTGCTCAATAAAAAATGAGCAAATGATCTGAACAGTCATTTCACCAAGGATTTATAGATGAAAAATAGTATATGAAAAAAAGATGCTCACCATCAACAGTAATTAGGGAAATGTATTTTAACACCATAGAGAAATAACAATACATTTAAACTAGAATAGCTAAAATTAAACAGAACTGCTGATCCCAAGCCCTGGCGAGGATGGGGAGGAAATGGCACAGTCTCCTACATTTTTATGAAAATTTTAAGTGCTATAGTCCCTCTGGAACAGTTTCTCATTAAAAAAAAGTTGAATATACAC
Source organism: Glis glis (assembly GCA_004027185.1). NCBI lineage: Eukaryota > Metazoa > Chordata > Mammalia > Rodentia > Gliridae > Glis > Glis glis. The sequence continues at coordinate 57,994 of PVJS01006382.1, forward strand.
CAACCATATGATCTAGCATTCAACTCCTAGGTATATTTATAATAGAGAAGAAAGCACATATCTATGCAAAGACTAGTGTGGAAATGTTTGTGGTAGCTTTATTTGCAATAACTAGAAACATCCCAAATGCCCATCAACAAGTGAATAGATAAATTTTACTGTTACAGGTATGCAATGAGCTGTTGATACATGGTCAAAAAATATACATCTCAGATCTTCCACTGGGGTCTCACTAGGTTGCTGACAGTCTTGTTAAGCTGCAATTCTCCTGTCTCAGCCTCCCAAGTACTGGGATTACAGGTGTGCACCATGGCCAATTTTGACAGCTCAGTCTGAATGCATCTCCCTGGTGTGCCCAGCTATTCCCACTTCTGGACCCTGGGGAACCTGTCTTTGCCCCTATTGGTACTGACCCTTCCTCCTCTCCCACACAAGTGCCCATACTTTCAGGCAAGGACCTTTTGTGGTCTGACCTTTTCTCTCCAGCCTTGTCTTTCCTCTTGTCCTGGTACAACTTGCTCTCAAGTAGTCACTGGGTAGCAATTATTTCAGCTTTTCCTTTTCCCCTCCACTCATTCATTTGAAAAAGAACAGAAAGGAAGCATCTGTCTCTCAGCCTTTAGCATCAGCCTCACCTGAAGAGCTTGTTAAGCCACAGATTGTTGGGTTCCACCCTCAGGATTTCTGACTCAATCCATCTGGGATGAGCACAAAAGTTTGCATTTTAACTAGTTTGCAGATAATGCTGATGCTGCTAGTCCTGAACTCACACTGAGAACTAATAGTTAAGAATATGGGCTTTGAAGTTCAATAGAACAGGGTTTCAAATCTCAGTGATCTATATGAGAGCATTTTACTTACTTTAGCTGGGCTTCAGTTTCCTCCCCTGCAAACTGACAAGTATAATTGCTTCCTCTTCCTAAGATTGTTGTGTAGATTAAACATGTTGATTCCTGCAATGCACTTAGAACATACAAAGGCTTAACAGATGAAAGCTGGTGTTCCTCTTTACCACGGGTGATATTAGGCAGATAGGCAGACATGAGCAATGGGGGGTGGAGGCGGGAAAGGGAATAGGGCTCATTCTACTTGGAGGGATGAAAGGTCACTCCATCTGGGGTGACAGAGAACCCTGTCCACTGGTCTCCTCCTTCATGGCTTAGGTACTGATGAGAACTTTTCTAACATGGTGCGCTCAGCTCAGACGCATGAAGCTGTGGTGGGACATAGCAGTAACTCCCCCAGACGCCCACCACGTGGAAGGCCCGAAGAAGCTTTCTCTCCTGGGATGACCCACTGTACATTACCTGGGGTATACTCTCACCTTTCTAATAGGCAGTATCCTTCCTGAGGACGGTTCACTCACTTCCCCAAACAAATCCTCTATGCTTATTCTACCTAAGACTGAAATCTTTTGGGAAGACAACAACCAAGAACATTGAAAGTGCTGCCAAATAACAGTCAGATTAATTATCATCATTAGACCGGGTATTTAGAAAACATCTGTAAAAGACGATTTCCCTTGTCACATGCCACCACCAAATGCACCTTTCCATTCCCCCTCCCAGCATTCCTTGCTTCCTGACTCACCCTACTGGGGTCTGGTCCAGGCGTCCTCTCTTCTCTGGGTCAGGGCCTTCGTTCTATCTCCTGCCAATGCACCTCCAAACCAACTGGGCCTCTACTTTATGACTTAGTGATCTGATAAACCCAAGAATGCTCCACATTCAGAAAATAAATATAGCTTAACTGGTTCAGTGTGTGTGTGTGTGTGTGTGTGTGTGTGTGTGGGTGTGTGGGTGTATAGGGAGATACTGGGGATTGAACCTAGGGACATTCTACCTCTGAGCTACATCCCCAGCCCATTTTATTTTTTATTTTAAAACAGGATCTGTCCTCAAACCTATGATTCTCCTGTCTCAGCATTCCAAGTACTGGGATTACAGGTATGCGCCACCACACCTGGCTAAACTGGTGCCTTTAATACCTGATGTTCCAGTTATTTCCCTCAAACTTTTTTTTTTTTTTTGCGGTACCAGGGATTGAACCCAGGGGTCTTCTACCTCTGCGCTACACCCCCGGCCCTATTTTTTATACTTTATTTTGAAACCGGGTCTCACGAAGTTGCGGAGGGCCTCACTAGGTT
>PVJS01006383.1:0-60128 GCA_004027185.1 Glis glis
GTGTGTGTGTGTGTGTGTGTGTGTGTGTTCCTAGGGATTGAACCCAGGGGCATTCTACCTCCAAGCTACACTCCCAGCCCTATTATTTGGGGAAAAAATGGTCTTGCTAGGTTGCTGAAAGCCTCACTAAGTTGCTGTGGCTGGCCTTGAACTTGTGATTCTCCTGTCTCAGCCTCCCAAGTACTGGGATTACAGGTGTGCACCACCACACCAGGCTGATTTTACCTTTCAAAAAAATCCCTTATAGATAATGTTTGAAAAGGCCATTCATAGACAACCATTTAACAACTGTTGTTCAGCTACAATTGAAAAGTTAATTTGAGGTACCCACATAGCACTTTCAGGGCCTTGTTCCAAATAGAACTTTTCAGACAGACTAAAGTTGTAGTCTTCTCAGCTCCAGTCCACTTGAAGTTAAAAAAAAAAAAACAGGTGGGGGGCAGGCAAAATAGTAGGTGTGTCTGACTAAGAAGGGCCCTGAAGGGGTGCTCTGAAAGCCAAAGGTTGGGAACTCCAAGCAGAAGGTCTCGATAAGAAGTCTAGACTGTCTGTAATCTGCTGGTGGTGAGGAAAGCTAGACTATTAGGAAACCCCGTGAAGCCAACAGTTACAGGAGCAATGCTGGGAAACTTGGACTGGCACACAGGAAAGAGGATTCCAGCACCTTCTACACTATTATCTGTGACCCAGGTGACATTTAAGAGTGACTGGTATCAAGAATGCAAAAAAAAAAAAAAGTGGTAGGAGGAGGGGGACAAACATTTCTAAGTGCCTAAAGGGAACTGTAAGAATGGGAAGAAAATAGAGACTAAAAACCCTTCTCACTAACGTCTACATTTTCTCACCAGAGCAGGCCAAGTTGAATGTTACAGCACAGGACGAGCAAATTGTGTATAATTTTTGCAGCTCTTGATTTTAACTCATTATACTGAATAAGATGGCAATTACATCCCCAATTCTCTCAGGTCCTGGCACGTATTTCTCTTCCTAGAGAAATAATACTTATCTGTTTAAAAGAAGCAGACAGGACACCTTGCATGAAAGATTCAAGTTGTGAAGAACAAGTCAGCTTGCAGGATTTTAACCAGATCTCTTTTGATTGCCCATAACATTCTTTAAGACTCGAGACCGTGTCCTAGCTCCAAGGAGTTTCTGCGTGAGCTAGAAGAGGTGTCCTTTCTGTGGATGCAGCCGCCCTGCGGATCTCCAGCTGGGTGAAGAGGTTGCCCCTTGTGAAAATTACAACACTGTATAGCTGTTTCCAGGTGGGCTTCAGGCAGCGCGAGAGATGGGGAAGCATAAGCTATGTTTCTGCCTCATTTACATCTTTAGCTGGGTAGCCTTGTGCAGTGAGCAATGTACACAAATTGAGAAAATGCCTCGTAGCTTATAAACACCTATGTTTGACCTAAATGATTCATTAGGAAAGATTAAATCAGACGGTAAAGGGGTAGTTTGTCACAGTTACATTAGCAAGCCAGTTATTGAATTATCTGAACTGGCTATTTTAAGAGACTGTATCAGAAAAAAAATAAAGTTGATCTCTGCCTTGGTTTTTATTTTTGCCAAGAGTTGAGAAGTCTGACTATAACAGAATGAGATATTAAACCACCTTGAACAATTAACATTGCTTTCCCATCCCCCATAGACTATCTGCTTCCTTTTTTCCAAATATATTTGGAAAGTCATTAGCACAATGGCCACAGAAGCCAGTTATAGCAAAGCTGTTCTTAAAGAGGCAGAATGAAGCCGGGCGTGGTGGCACACACCTGTAATCCCAGTACTTGGGAGGCTGAGAGGATGATCACAGGAGGCTCACAGGTTCAAGGCCAGCCTCAGCATCTTAGCGAGGTCCCTCAGCAACTTAGCAAGACCCTCAGCAACTTAGTAAGACCCTGTTTCAAAACAAAAAATAAAAAGGGCTGGGGGTATAGGTCGGAGGTAGAAGACCTCTGAGTTCAACCTCCAGTCCAAAGAAGAAGAAGAAGAAGAAGAAGAAGAAGAAGAAGAAGAAGAGGAGGAGGAGGAGGAGGAGGAGGAGGAGGAGGAGGAGGAAGAAGAAGAATGAGGTAACCAGCACTAAGAACCATTGATATCAAACGAAAAGTGCATTTTCCACTTCTTCTTGGGCCCAGCCCTCTAGCAAGCACATCTGTTTCACTTATAGCTGAATCAGCATCTGGAAAATTGTCGGATACCGAATATGAACTCACTGCATTATTTTAAATTCTCCTGTTGGTTTCCTCCCCGCCTGCCCCACTTATTCCCACACCCTCCTCACAGAAGCACTAGTATCCAGATACCCCAGGAGCTGCAGGTAAATGCTCAGGAGGCCCACGGGTGCCATGAGGAACACAGCAAGAGGTCAAGCCCTGCTCAGAGTGGGGAAAAACAACAACTACTAGAAACGTCTCAGTGTCCACCAAGAAAGGTGAGAAGTTCTGCCGCGGGGGCGCTGGAGAAGGGTGTTAGTGACAGCCACACTCTACTCAGCCGAGGACGTGAAGGCAGAGTCAGGGGACCAGCACAGGGGAATCCGGAGGGGGAGGAGAGTACGGGACGGAGGCAGAGCTGGGCAGGATAAAAAGGCTGCAGCCGCCTGGCTTTGGCTATTCAACACAAAGATCCAACCCGGATGGCACAGCCCACTGCCAACCAGGCAAAGTGAGACCTGGCTTCTAATAAGTTCCAGTAATATCTTTCATTTCACATGGACAAAGCAAATTTCTTTCTTTCTTGAAATGAATTTAAATACCTGGAAGGAGACTTGATGAAGAAGACACTTAATGTTCTGTGCACACATGAAATGATCAATGACAATGTCAAGAACATGTATGGGGAGGGGGGGGTGAAGTCCAGTGCTGTGTGCATGTATGTCCCTATCACTGTGAACCTCACTAAGATGGATAAATACAACGCGCCAATAAAAATGTATTAAAAATACTCAACAGTGCCCTTGGAAGAGGCTTTCCTCCTTAAAGAGACAAACCCCCCCTTCCTCACCTCAATGATGTACAGGACCACATTCTTGTAGAAGCAGTACAATATGCACTTGGTCACCCGGTTGTAGCTCCAGGCTCCATGGACCAACAGCAGTTTCTCCAGGTAGGAAAACTGAAAAAGGAAAATACCAAAGTTCAGGACAGCCTGTCACGGAGGAATAAAAGTCACAAAACGTCTTGAGGAGCAGAAAACACACAAGGTAGGGAGGGGAGATCAGATTGTGTAGGCCGCCTGAGAAAACATTTCCCAAAGGTGGAGCTTGGAGGCCCCATGTGAACCACGAAAATCTCTTCAATCTACCTCATTATGACCTTCTCCAAGCACGCGGCTGGACTTCTCGTTGTGATTCTCACAGAGTTCTATATAAGCTAATGCTTTGTGAGGGTCTTCATTATTAAAAGAAGGTGTCCACCTGCACTGGGAGAAGAGCGCAGTGGGGATCAGACACCTCCACACAATCTTGTCACAGATCTTACGGTGGGTGACAACAGGAGCAAGGGGTAGGGACGTCTGCGCAACAGTGCCTTGTTTAAGAAAAGGTGCACAAAAGTATGTACAGACTACTCCTATTGTTAGCCTGCAAATTAAGAATGATCGCAGAGAGACCCAGAGGCACGTAGACAGATAAACACACAGGAGCCCAGACACAGAGACACACAGATACAGAGACACACAGACACACACAGACACACAGTCGGAGACACACAGACACCAACACCAACAAAAAAGATATTCATGCACACACAGATATACACACAGACACAACACACACACACAGATACACATACACACAGTCACAAGGGACAGACACATGTGGCCTCTACTTCTACACCCATTTTGTTCTCCAGCTAGTAACGCGCACTTGTCAGAGCGCTGTACAGTCAGGAGAGCTAACTGCTCTAAGTTGGGAGTGACGTAATGTCTCCTGCAGGTTGAGATGGGACCCAGCAATATTCCAATGAGATCTTTGGAGCAGGGGGTCTCTGGACACCACTTGCATCCTAACTCCTCAGCCTCCCCTTGGCCTGGCTTTGCCTTCTGCATCCAGAAGTTCTAAAAAGTATGACCCTTGAGCTGTGGGGAGGGAAATAAGTGGGCTGGGCTTTGCTGCTGTTGTTTGTAGACTGTATCATACTCTGGCAAGAGTGTACTATTAGTAGAAATCTTGTTTAAACCCATGGTTCCTGTGCACTCCATTTGCCTCACCCTGGGTTGAGTTCCCCTTGGTTGCTACTGTGAACTGGGGGTGCTTGGTCCCCCAAGGGGTCACACATTGGAGGCTCGATCCCTAGGGTGGCAATGTGGAAGTTGGAGCCTAATGGGAGGGGATTGGGAGCCTAATGGGAAGGCGCTGGCTTCACAAGGAATTTGTTCTCATGGGACCCCAGTTAGTTCCTGCAAGAGGGGTTGTTATAAGCTGGGCGTGGTGGCGCACGCTTGTAATCCCAGTACTTTGGGAGGCGGAGACCAGAGGATCCGGGTTCGCGGCTAGCCTCAGCGCTCTCTCGCTCACTCTCTCTCTCTCTCTCCCTGTCTCTCTCTCTCTCTCTCTCTCTCTCTCTCTACTTAGTGAGGCCCTCCGCAACTTCGTGAGACCCGGTTTCAAAATAAAGTATAAAAAATAGGGCCGGGGGTGTAGCGCGGAGGTAGAACGCCCTGAGTTCAATCCCCGGTACCGCAAAAAAAAAAAAAAAGAGGGATTGTTATAAAAGAGCAAGCCTGGCTCCATCTTGCTCTCTGCCTTCCTGTCCCACCACGTGAGCTGTCTTTCACATGTGCTCCCATTCTTATGTCATCTGCCACGCTGTGATGCAGCTAGAAGACTCTGGCTAGAGCCAGTAGATGCCGGCACCATGGTCGTGGACCTGCAAAACTATGAACGAAATCAATCCCTTTTATAAAATATCCAAGGCTGGGAGTAGTTGTGTCCAGAAAGAGGCGTTATAGCAACAGACAAATGTAGTGGCCTTAGAGGACAATCTTAATTCTTCCATTCTAACGTCATAGTGCCACAAGGGCCCTGCTCCTAACCCTGGGCAACTCAACAAATCTCACCCTATAATGCTCCTAGGAGAGACAATCAGGCTGTTTGAGAACAACCCAGAACATTAGAAATTCCTTTGCTATTGTAAACTTCCTATTAATTTCAGATGACGTTTGAAATTAAAGTTAACTATCTGTAGAAAAGAAAGACTCTAACTGAAAATATAGTAGTTTTTTTAAAAAAAAATTCTTGTCCAGAGGAAACTACACAATAATTCCCATTAGCACTAAATAAGATGATATCCAGGTAAAGTCACATTTCAACGAGCTCTTCCAGAAGGTCAGGGTGAGGCACAGCCGCCGCTTATCCACTACTTCAAACTCTAAAGGATGACTTCAAAATGGCGGGAGTAGATGCATATGGAAAAATAAAACTCCCCATAAAGGTTCATTAAGGATTCCAAAGGGGAATGGGGAAACATAAAATAACTAGCTAAACAAATAAAAAAGGAAGTTTGCATTTGACCTGGCCCCACGGGTGTTAAATTTCAATGGGCGAGGAGAACATCTGTTCCAGTCATCCTAAAGGCCTAAACCTGAGCGTTACAATGATTTGTTTTCGGGGGGGAAGAAAGCATATTTCCTAAATCAAAATGCTGTCTTCATGAAGTCATTCAAAAGACATTAAGAAGGCAGGGGGCAGGAATGACTCTCTCCGGAGGAGAACAGGAAGCTGAAAGCTCTGGGCGCAGGATTACACCCGCTGCAGTCAAGGCTGCCCAGGCCAGGTGGCCAGACAGAGGGTGGTATCAGTCCCCAGCCCCTGTGCAGAGAAGCATCAGGCAGACAGGAAAGAACTGGAACCAGAGTTATGTCTACTTCGCAACTGTCCTGAGAGTAAGACTTTGAGCTGTCTCTTTTCTTGTATATATCACCTTATAGGGTACTTCCTCCAAAACCCATTCAAAAAGATACTCACCCATGTTAACTGAAGAGATAAAGTACATGGTATTAATTTCATCAGGATGTTTATTACTTAGATGGGGCAAAGGAATCCATCTACACATGGTACTTCTTGTACCGACAGCACTGTGTTGGGTGTAGAGGGAGCCAGGTTAAGCATCCCTGCCTGATCATGAAGCAGACTGTGGATAGGAGAGAGAGAGGCCCACAGACGTACGCACTCTCCCGTCAGCTCCTGCGGCAGAGGCGGAGCAAGAAAAACCTGGATTGAAGCTGGGCATAGTGGCGCACGCTTGTAATCCCAGTACTTGGTGAGGCTGAGACAGGAGGATTGCAGGTTTGCAGCCAGCCTCAGCTACTTAGTGAGGCCCTCCACAACTTAGTGAGACCCTGTTTCAAAGTAAAGAATAAAATATACGGCTTTGGGTGTATCTCAGAGGTAGAATGCCTCTGGGTTCAATCCCCAGTACCGCAAAAAAAAAAAAAAAGAAAACCCCGGATGGAGGTATGAAGTCTGCCTCCCTCACCAACCCTCTTTGACACTTGCAATTTGATGAGAGCGATTGCTACAGATTCCAAGTCCCATTAGTATGAAGTTTCAATAAAGCAGGTCGTGAGATCTCCCTTTCCTGGCCATTTTAAAGAAAGAGACAGACAAATATTTACCTGGAACTCCTAGGAAACCTTTTATGATCCCTTCCAGCCATATGATGCTATAACTCAAGTATTTAATAATGCTGGGGTATATAACATCCACAGCCGCTGACAGCTACAGGAAGCCCCAGTCCCACGGGCCTCTGAGCAGCTGATTGTGGAAAGCAAGCGGCAGGTGTGCAGGGCGGCCCCCACGCTCACAGGGGGTCTGCGGTTCTCTGACTTTGGGTCTGCACTCGGACCCAGGCAAGTCGCCTGCTGCAAAGGAGCCCTGGTTTTCCCACCTGTAAAATTAGAACCCCTCCTCCAACCTACTTCAGGAATTAGCTTGTGGAATTATGTGAGATCAAGAGAGGAAGGAGACTCATTGCATGCACTCTTCAGAGCCACGTGGGTTTTGGAATCCCTCCTTGCATCTGCAGAACTTGGAGCGAGGAGGGAACCCAAGAGGTGATCTAGCAGAGAGACCTCCTTGGGTGGGGCAGCACCCACACTGCAGAGGATCAGACCAGAGGCCCCGGGGCTGCAGGAAGTTCGCTCCCATTTTATATGCAGCTCCTGGCTTCAGCCTGAAGGGGTTAAAGCCACTATTCCTCTTGTTCATGTGATTAAGGTTAACATATTTTTCAAATGCCTAACCATGGAAACAGGAGGGAGAGCTCAAGAATCAGGGAATGAGAGAAATTTCATTCCAACACATCGTGATCTGGAGACGGGGGGAAATCCCCTGTGCTCCCTGGGATGTCTAAGTTTCCTGGAAGACGCAGAAGCCAGGTGATCTAGACATGACCTAGGGGTCAGGAGGAAGGCTCGCTTCTTTCACCTTTGAAGGGATGAATGTTCCTTTCATGCTCAGCCCACCTGTGCAGTAACCACAAAGCGTTGGGAGCCTCTGCACACAGTGCTCAGTTCTGAGAGGAATGGAATGAACTTGGCCTCGGGGTCATGACGGGCAACCCCGGCCCTCGCGCTCAGCAGGTCATCTGCTGGCAGAGGTCCCGGGCAGTGCCCCATCACAACTATGGAAAGGGGGCAGCTGTAGATCACTGCTTCTCCCTGACCTGAGACGCCTGACCAGTGCCTGCCGGCACCGTCCAGGCAGGGAGAGGAGAGCACGGGTGCTGAGAGCACACACACTCTTCAGCATGGAACGCGCACAAGGAAGCCCATGCTCACAAGTGGAGGGCGAGAGGTGATCATCGTGGGTCCAGGGGCCTATCTGTCAGGAATGGGTGTCACACAGCTGGCTAAAGGAGATCCAATGGGCAGGACTGGACCTCCAAACTGCACAAGCTCAGAATAGCAGAGAAATCTGCACACACCAGTTTCACCCAGATGGCGCCCTCAGAGGGAGTGGCAGGGTCGCTCCAGCCCCAGCTGCCATCCCTGTCAACAGGACGAGACAGCTGGTCACCCCTGAGGCTGACCTGCGCGATGGCGTAATCCGAGTTGTTGGTGGCCTGCATGCCCTCGTTCCCGCTGATCCCCACGCCCACATGGGCCGTCTGGATCATCCCTACGTCGTTGGCACCGTCCCCGATGGCCAGGGTGATGGCCTTCACCCGCTTCTTCACCACATCCACTATCTCAGACTTCTGCAGAGGCGACACTCTGTGAGAGGAGAGAGAGAAATGGCAAAATGCGTCATTACAGAGGAACCAGCTGTGATCTACATTCAATGGCGTTAAAGGGGCAGTTGTTGGCCAGTCTCCAAGTCCAATACATACATTTTCGGCTCATGTGCAAAGAAGCTTGCAGAAAACGGTAGCTTGTGGCTTTCAAGTGTTTGCCAACTTCACAGATGAAATGCATGATTCAAAGTTAACTTAAAACCCAGCTATTTGCAATCAGCCTGCTCAGTGGGATCCACATAGGCAGGCTCTCCAGGGCGCATGTGCCCTGCTGAACGATAAAGAAGGTGAGGCTCCTTATGGGGGTCTTCGGAAATGGCTCCCAATAAATCAGAACACTAGCACAGACCCCGTTTGTTTTCTGCTGTCCATCATATAGAACCTAGGGCTGGCAAGGGAATTTTCTGTAAAATCTGTTTTTACAGGAGGGAAAGAAAATTGTAGGGGAATGAGAGACAAGAATTGGGCCAGAGTAATAAGAAAGAAGAAGGATTTGGCCATCCCCACCCAGAGATGGAGACGTGCTAGAAGGGCAGCCAGTGCAGAAGGATTCAGGATCAGGATCCCCAGAGGAAGAAGGGCTCCTGTAGCTGGGCTCTGCAGAGAACAGCCCTCAAGGGGAAGAGAAAAACAGCCCCACCTAGGAGGGGTTGTTTCCACAGAGATCCAAGAAGGTGGTCTGGTTTTAGGGATTCCTCCAACCATCTGGGAAGGAGATCTGCAGCAGAGCCATGGGTCTAAAGAGCAGCAGTATTAGTGATCACGAAGCATTTAATAGAGTAGAAGACCAAACACTGACCAACAGCATGAAGAAACCATCGGCATTGCAGGACTGGTTCATTTTAAATTCTGAATTGACACACTGATGATTTGATTTGGGAACTTTATGAGTGAATTCCTGAATTGTGTGAGCATGCGTGCACGCGCGCACACACACACACACACAGAGTAAACACATAAATACAAAATAAAAGACTTTCCAATTTCCCAGAGATATACTGGCTCATTCATACGTGGACTGTAGAATGTCCTTATAAACTAGAATGGACACTCAAAGGCTTGCCCAGTAAGAATTATGACCACTCACACAGCCTCCATCTACAAAGACACCCACTTGAATTTTAGCCATCTGGGAAAGAATGTATTGGGTGAGATGGAAGGCTGAATATAACACACAGCCTTTGCTATACTTAGTGCAAAGATATCAAAATAAGAAAGGTAGAAGAACAATTGTGGAGTTGAAAGGGCTTTAGAAACCACACCACAGGGTCCAATGTCAACCTTCATCATCTTCATGAGGGTTCGCAGTGGTGGGAATGTGCTGCCTAGAGTACATGCAACCACCAAAACTTACTATGGTTACTTTTTTGTTGGTGATGAGCATACTTAAAAGTTCAAATTCTGTCCTTTGAGGTACAACAGACCTAGTAGACCTCCTCTTTCATATATTTGAAAAGTTGAAAGAGAGACACCTATCACAACCTTCCACCTAAAGCTTAGTTCCTGCTAAGTGAATAGTTTCAGGTTCTTCAACTGTTATTTAACAGGCATGTTTCAGAAATGAAAAACAGCCTCTAAGTTCCATCTTCCAGGTTGCTGAGAGTACAAGAGCGGACCCTGGACTGACTTGAACGCAGCCTTAAATGAAATTCCTGGAAGCTTTGCTACTGATTATCACTGAGCATCTAATCAACGTAAGCAGTTTCAATACAGAGAAATTAAACTGTGTTTTTTTTTTTTTTACCTCCAGGTGTGTGCGACTACCACTTGGGGCCAAGGGAAACAGCCCACAATTCCAATTTGCTGCATGAAGGTGAGTTCTCATTCCATTATTGAGCTGATTGGAATCAGAGATCAAATATGTTCTGAAGAAAACAACCTGGGAGTCAGAGTTAAATAACTAGGCATGACCTTTTCCTCTGCCCCATGCTAACCTTCTAAGCAGAAGGATCCAGGAGTCTCTGTCTCTCATTAATGGAATGAGGAACACGAGAACCACCCACCTCACGTGAGCCAGCCTCATGATATACTAACGTGAAACCACTGCACGACTAGCAAGTGTGAAAGAAATGTTCCCTCCTACTCCACCAAGCACAGGGCTATCTGCAAAACCTTAGTTTTTTTTGGGAAAAGATTGAACATGTGAGAACTGCATACCATCTGACTAAGGGTTTCCAAACTGTGCTTGTAGGTACCCTGTGGCAGGTGCTGTAGCAAGACATTTTAAATATTTGCAGGAAGCACAGGGCTGTCTCTCAGGGCGTAGTGAAGAACACTAGTTGGGAGCAGCTCACAGTTGTAGTATTAGATCCTTTGGTGATGTATCTCTGGAACGGAGTTCATGTGGTGGTGACAAAAGCAAATACTCTGTGAAAATCACCGTGAATCGCAAGTGAGTGGCACCCAAGGCCACACTAAGGCTTGAGCAGCTGTGGACAGCTCAGCAGGCCACCACGACACCCCACTGGAAAGAGATTCTAATCACTTAAGGATGGAGGAGACAAAGATTATTCCCTTCAATGTATGTGCATGATTGTCTCAAATCTCTTTTAAGTTGTTAGGTCATAAATACATCTTAAATTATTATTATTGTTATACTTTTATTGGTGCATTGTGATTATATATCACAGCAAGATGCGGTGATTCCTTAATCCGTGCACACAGCGGTTGGTGTGACTCCTGCCACATGCCCCCGCCTCCTCCCTCCCTGTGCACAGCATTATTGAACTATTTCCTTCATCAAGCCTCCTTTCTGCCCTTCCCACCTCCCTCCTTCAACCCCCTTCCACTCTTCTACTGGTCCCTCTTCCCATTTATCTGAAGTCTCTCTTGTTTCCTATTTTCTCTCTAGCTCCTTTGGTAGAGGACTGATATCTAGAATAAATAAATAACTCAAAAAAAAAAACCCACCAAAAAACAAACCCAATAAAAAGTGGGCAACTGAACTGCATAGACACTGCTTACATTATTTGACCTTGCCTACTTAAGAGCAAGAAATGTTTGCTTTTTTCTTTGGACCTATAGTCTTGCAAAGGCGTGAGACAGATGCTAAGGACACTGTGAATACAGAGAGTCTGGGGGCCTCTACTCAAATCGCTTCCTTCCATGATCACATGAGTCACCCTGGAGGTGGAACTTCTGACGAGGCCACCACTTCACCTTCAACTCCTCATCTGTGTCCATGAGATAATACATGAGAGCCAGGAGCAGAAACTCGAGCGACCCTGGAAGAATTGTGCAGGTGGAATAGGGAAGGAGTTAAACAGAGCAAGGCTATCATTTGAGGTTTTGTGGGGTGCAGTGGTGCACGCCTGTCATCCCAGTATGTGGAAGGGTGAGACAGGAGAATTGCAGGTTCAAGACCAGCCTCAGCAATTTAGTGAGACTCTCAGCAACCTAGCAAGACTCCATTTCAAAACAAAAAAATAAAAAATGCCAGAGATGTAGCGTGGAGGTAGAATGCCTCTGGGTTCAATCCCCAGTACCATAAACAAAAAAACTTGGTATTTTTCTACTAGGGGGTGCTATAGTTTGAATCCTAAGTATCCCCCAAAGGCCCATGTGTTAAAGGCTTAGTCCCCAGCTTGGAGCTGTTGGGAGGTAGTGGACCTTGTAAGAGGCAGGGCCTAGTGGGAGGCCTGTAGCTCATTGGGGATGTGCCCTCAAAGGTGATACGAGGACCCCAGCCCCTCTTCCTCCTCTTCTTCACTTCTCAGCCCTGAGGTGAATAGCTTTGTCCGTCACATACTCCCCGCCTTGCCACAGGCCCAAAACAACGGGGCTAACTGCCTGTGGACTGGAACCTGTGAGCCAAAATGAACCTGTCCTCTTTATAAGTTGATGGTCTCAGGTATTGTGTTACAATAATGGAAAGCTGACTAATGCGCAGGATTCCATTGTAAGCCAACCAACAGGAGATGAGCTGCAAGTTAAACAGACTCGCTAGGCTTGCCTGCTGGGATCTGGACTGCAGTAAGTTGGTCAAGTCGTGATTCTGATGGTTTACATGCTATGAATATCCCACAGCTGCCTTTTTCCAATACGCAAAAGTAAAGGGTATATAAAGCAAGTCATATTCCAGCATTTTAAGAGCATGAAATTCTCATCTAGGATTTATTATGCCCTCGGCTGTAATGCCTTGAGAAAACATAATACTAGCACACACTGGGGGTTCAAAACAGATGTCAAACAGCTAATTTCTACGGAACCAAATAGGCACCATTAGGCTTCAGCCCTATGCAGTATTTTAGTATGCCAAGTTACCACGAAGCACAAACCTGCTGTTTCTTCATCTTCATTTGTGACAAGGACTCACGCGCCACACTTCATAAGCATTCCCAGCTTATAATATGTTCGTCCCATAAAATAAGAACTCCAGACCACATCTGAGCCAAGCAACGTGCTTGCAGTACCTCTGTAACCTATTTAAGGTGTGTTATGAATAAAACTACAAACTCAGAGAATTCAATCAACAGAAGAGGCCATCTACCCGCATTTTTTTTTTTGCGAACACAATAGATTCTAAAATGAAAAGTTTCCCTTTTTGAGACTTAAATTCAGTATCCTAGAGTATCTCATTTTATGGGATCTATGTTCCTGAAATTTTAAAACTCGCTGTCTAAAGTTATATAGCTCATCAGTAAAATCATAGACAACTGCTTTTATAGGATTAATGGACACGCATTAATTTATCTGACCTACAAAAACCCTGGTCTGGAATGTCTTTTAATTCTGATCTTGCAATATAGTCTGAGTGAACTCAAGCAAATCCCTTTCCTTCCCAGAGCCCAGTTGCGCAGTTTGCTAAGCAGGTACTGGGCCTTGATAACGTATCTGAATACTGAGTTCACCTGAGCCAGAGGTTACGAGAAACTCCACCCAGGAACACCCAAGAGAACATCACCCAGATCCCAAACGCATTCTTATTAACCAATGCACTTAGTGCTTTTGCTAACTGGACTTCCTGAGCGTCTTAATGCCAGGTGGACAGCCCTTAATGAACACTAAACAGGAAATCTGAAGACCACCTGCCTAGATCAATGATCCCAAGTGTTAGATGCGCATCAGAATCACTTGGAGAGCTGGTAAAGACACAGACCCTGATTCAGAGAGACAGGGCTGGGCCTGTGAAGAGGCATTTCCAACCAGCTCCTTGGTGCTGCTGCTGCTGCAGGGCTGAGGACCACAAGGAGGTAGCTAGTACTAGCCTTGATGGTATTTCAAGTTGCTCCTACTTCAAATGTTTTCTAGCTAAGTTTAAGTTATAGCACAGGATACATAAGAAACGGTCACAGCAATTCAACAATGAACTAGCAGAAACCTCCATACACATAGGTTCTTCTTTGTTTTTAAACCTAAATCTAGCAAGTATAAAATTTGGCTGGTATTTCATTTAAAATATTCTTCCAATCTGAACGGCTCACATAAGGAGGTGGTAGGGGGAAATACTAACTGGAAGAAGACATACAGGACTTCATGTTCTTCTTTTTTTAAAAAAATAATGATGCAAAAACTAATTTATTTGTAAAGAAATAGTAATTCACTATTTTAAAAAGCGATGCCTCGCCAGGCATGGTGGCACATGCCTGTAATCCCAGTACTTGGGAGGCTGAGAAAGGAGGATCATGGATTCAAGGCTAGCCTTAGCAATTTAGTGAGCCCCTCAGCAACCCAGCGAGACCATGTTTCAAAATAAAAAATAAAATAGGGCTGTGGGTGTAGTTCAGAGGTAGAATGCTCCTGGGTTCAATTCCCTGCACACACACACACACACACACACACACACACACACACACAAAAGTGATGCTAACATACCAGAAGATTTCACTTGAAAAAGTTAGCCAGGCATCGTTGTGTGCACCTGAAATCCCAGTACTTGGGAGGCTGAAACAGGAGGATTGCAAGTTCGAGGACAGCCTCAGCAAGTAGTGAGACTCTCATAAACCTAGCGAGACCCTGTTTCAAAAATAAGAAAAAATAAAATAGGGCTGGGGTATAACTTAGAGGCATAATGCCCCTGGGTTCAATCCCCAGTAACACACACACACACACACACACACACACACACACACACAGTATCTACTATCCTGTTAAAGATAATATCCTGTGAAAGGGATTTTCTTTGACTATAACATCCAGTGAAATAAAACATTATAGCTTATTTCTTAGAACAGTTATTCTAAATGTTTAAAAAATGATGGTACCTCACAACATCTCTTATTTTAAGTAGATATGAAAACACTTCCTATATGGGTGTAAAATCTAAAGTTCACTGGACTATCCCACGTATCTGTTCATATCTGCTCGTTCCCTTTCCCTGGCTGACTGTCCCTCTGACGGCCGCCTCCTTTCTTTAGAAGCATTTGGTACCTTAACTCAGGACAATGGACCAGTCATCTAGAGTTTCTAGACAGTTGTCCCTTCTGGACTGCCCTCTCCGTATCTGTGCTTTGACGTAAAATGTATGGCTTTCTCAAAATGTAATCTCATGTCCTAGTTTTTGGGGCTATCTAATTGTAGCCCCAAATTCTAAAAGGGGCAAATGTGGCAGCTTGGAATGGTCCTTAGGGTGGAGGTGGGACTTCATGGTGGGGTGGCTGGGGAGAGATGGGGTAGATCCAGGTGAACTCCACAGGTACCCGCGGCCTAGCTTATTTGGAGGCACAGAGAAATGAAATTTCAACTGAATCTCTTGGTAGTTCTAAAGTAGACTTAAGTGACTTCCTTATTATAAACATTTGTACATAGAGAGGCGCTTCATTATAAATAAGGAAGCCATAAAAGATTGTGTTTCTGAAAGCTGCAGCAAGTAATGAAAGGTGAACACAGTTCTGTTTCATCTTGAAGAATACAGTGCCTAGCCAAGAGGTAGCCGGAACCCCTCTAACCCCAGAGCGGAACACATTGCGAAAATCAGGACAGGTGCTTGTGAGAAAAGAATAATCCAAGAGATGATACCGGGTGTGGGGGGGCACACCTGTAACCCCAGTACTTGGGAGGCTGAGACAGGAGGATCACAGTTTTGAGGCTAGCCTAAGGAACTCAGTGAGACTCTCAGCAACCTAGGGAGACCCTGTTTCAAAACAAACAAAATAAAATAGGACTGGGGGTGTAGCTCAGAAGTAGAATGCCTCTGGGTTAAATCCCCAGTACCACACATACACGCACAATAAGAGTGAACCGCACACCCAATTGTTAAATGAGCCTCACACAGCGGCTTCCGGGGACCGGGGTTTCCAGCCTTAGTGGCTTGAGGCGCACAGGATTCTGTCTCATCCGGCATTTCCTCTAAAGATTAAGGCGTCATGGAGCCCCTTCCATGAAGGGTCCTCTCAAGCCTTCATCTCAAAGACACATTTGATTCTTGATCAGGAACATAAAAAAAATGCACTGGGACAAAAGTGTCCACTCTTTCTCAAGCCCCATCAATTATGTCATAAAAGATACAACCAGGAGAAGTACACAAGTGCTGTGTGCGTGTATTTACACACCACTTTGAATCTCACTATGCTGTATAATTACATCACACCTATAAAAGTATATTGAAAAAGAACAGACAGGTTGCTCGATGACAGATGGGAATAACATGACTACTGAGGTTTCAAGGATGGACCCTGAAATTGTGAAATTGCTGCGTTCATCCCATACTCTGTAGTCAGTGTGACTGGCGGCCTCCACTCGGTGGGAGTACATTTGTCTTTCAAAGCTTTGAAGGGATGGGGTGGAATCTTCCGTTCCTCTCCCCTTCCCTTTTCTCATCCAGTTTGAGGATTTGGACAGTGGGCAACATGCACTAAACAATGGTCATGAAAATCACGAATCTAAGACTACGTTTCTAGTCATAATTATAAATAATAGGAAAAATACAGCCCTATCTAAACAAAAATGTATTAACTTCCTCGTAATTACTGGACCTAGGAGCATGCTACTGGTGGGCAATTGTGAAAGATTACTCATAGACAAAGAGAATGGAAGGAATGCAAGAATGTCTGGACACCTCCATGAGATCTAAAGGTATCATTCACAGAAAGTAGATAAAAACACCCCCTTTTTTGTTTTACTGGGGATTGAATCCAGGCGCACTCTACCATTGAGCTATGCCCCCGGACCTTTATAGATTTTTTAAATTTTGCAACAGGGCCTTGCTAAGTGGCTGAGGGGTCTCACAAAGTTACTAAGGCGGGCCTTGAACCTGTGATCCTCCTGTCTCAGCCTCCCTCCCATACTGGATTACAGGTATGCACCACTGCACCTGGCAAAACATTCCAGTTTTCCTGTGATCTAGGGACAGACATTGTTTGCAAACTCCCTGACCCATACGCCAATGGTCTTGATTCTGCTTCCTGCTAATGTCCTGAAAAACTTTCTAGGCTTTTTGTGACAGCTCTGAATGATGACTGTGTGGCAACGATCTTTGGCTTCACACAGGATGGTCCTGGGAAAGGCTAACGCATGAGCCCAGACTTTTCCCCCTTCCCCCTTTATGTCCTAGTGCTCTATTATAAGCCAGCCATTAGCCCCGGCATATCATCTTGCATAGGTGCTTCGAGGGTGTAACAGATATCGGCTCACCCGGCACTAAGTCTTTACAAATGGTCTCAGTGATGGTGGGCGTTGCAAACCATCTGATCAAAGTCTCATTTAAGCACTTCACCTTGTATTTGTTCTCTGCACAACGATTTAAGCTGAGAATCACATTCTATCACAATCTCACGTGTCTCTCTAGCCCCGCCGCAGAACTAATCAATACCCAACACAGCGTCTAGTAGAATAAGCATTTCACTTGTGGACTGGAGATGATGAGCCTCCATCATTACTGGTGATAAGAATTTGTGCAAAATAACTGTGAACTTGGATTTGACCCAGCTGTCTTTGTGAAATTCAGGTCAATACAAGTTTTGGTAATATGGCCCACATTTTCTCACATCCACCATGAGGCCCTTTCTCTTGGGTGACACCAAAGGCGGCCATGTTCACAATGCTATGAGTCTGTGCAAACGCAAGGCAAGCAGCAGGCGCTGTGCAGCGTGTAGTTTCTGTCTTGGTGATACAACGCTATGGGAACTTTAGGAGTTTAACACGTATATTTGGGCATTTAGTAAACTCAAACTGCAGAAAGCTTAAGGTTCCTCTGGCATCCTATAAGTACAAAGGTTATTTTCAACAGGGTATAAGTACTCATTTCTTAAAAATAGTTAGGTAAAATGTTTCCATATTCCAGAATAGTCCCTTTGGGTATAACTCAGCTTTTAAAAGCAGAGTTTGTGCTCTCCTTACCACTCCATGAAAAGAGAGAGAGCTTTAAAGACACACTTCAGACACACGTGCTCCTGCAATAATATATTCACTAATAAGTGCCTTGTTGTTTAAAGGGTACATTTGACACATCTTTGGTATTTAACACTTAATAATAATATAAAGTTTGATTATCCCAATATTATATACACACATACACACACAAACACACACACACACACACACACACACACACACACACACTCCTGTCTGCTGCGAATCCTTCTCAGGCTGGTATCTTAAAGTATACCGCTGCTCTCACTCTGTATGGCTACCCAGAGCTTAAATATTAAGAATTTTATTTTGTTTATATTTTCTTTTGTGGTGCTGGGGATCTAACTGAGGGCCTCGCACATAGACAAGGGCTCTACCACTGAGCTATATTCCTCAGCCCCTCAAATATGAATAATTTTAAGAATAGCTATGTTAGTAACCTGAAATTACCCTTAGATTACTATCCAAATCCTGATTTGGAACTCTACAAATTTTCTCAGAAAACAAGAATTTTTTAAAAAAGAAGCCCTAACCACTATTTTAAAGAAGAGGCTACCTATCTACCTACCCACCTGTCTATCTGATCTTAATTTCTACATGAGTGACTGCTTTCAATATCCTATGAGCATTCTCTTCTAGGAGTTACAGATCAACTGTCACAGTGCTGTTAAGTAGTCAGGGCAACTTGATATGCTTTATTAACTGAACAAAACCCTTATAACTCGATCCCGCACTATAGCCACCACTGCTGGCTCCACAGCCAAGATCCGCAGAGGGGCTCTTGGAGAAAGGGAGGACTCCCTGTCTGCTCAAGATCGGCTTACTCCATGGCCAAGAAAGGGCTCGCTTTGATATAAGGATACTCTGCTTGGGGCTCAGAATTTATGCATCTGTGCTTGTGTCTATGACAATTTTATCGCATCACCAGGAAACAGAAGAATTAAAGCGACGCTCAGACAGGGGTCTGGCTTCTGAACACTTAACAGCGGTGTCCGTGAAATGATGTGGCTGTATTAAGATCTGGACGGCCACTCTTTATGCACAAATATAACAGGTTGTGTATTGTGGATCACGTACGGTTTCATATTTGCTAAAAGCAACTGGCTAGAGTTTGCCTCTTCCTGTGCTAGGCTGAGAAGAATGAGCAGTGTAGGAAGGCTGGGATTTAAATAAAAGACATTAGATCCTTCTGTTCCCAGGCTGAAACAGGGATTAGAATAACACATTTAAATACCTTAATGTTTTTAGCACAAAAAGCATTAATTTGATACTCTGCTTCCTTGAAATACTTTATGAAGGCCCCCAAGACCCTCTCAGGAGTGTCTGCCTTCCTTGAAGTTAACACGCACGTACTGATCCCCACTGCACATTTCACTAGTGTTTCAAAACAGCGTGCCTGACCTCTGCTGCGGGGAAGGTGGGTATGGAGGAAAGCCGAGAAGTGTTTGAGTTTTGACATTTCAGAGCAAGCTTATGGCTCCTGCAGGACCAGCCTTCATGAGCTCATGGACCACTGAAAAATAACGACGACCGAGATCTTAGAATGACTTCAATTAGACCCGCCTTTCATGCATCACCTGTGCCTGGAACCAAAGGTCGTCTGATTCCCACTCCAATATGCATGCCAAACAGTAACCACCTGACCTCCGGAGAAGGTGGGGCGGCCTGTCTAATTCTGACTTTCCCCCCAGGCTCCATCCAAACACCCTGAGAGCCAGAGCCACAGGGACGGCATGGCCAGTACCGTGTGTGCCTGACACATGAGCCCTAAGAGACGCGGCACGCACTCACACCCGCGGGAGCCCGGGGGGGACGGGTCTTCTTTTCATTATACGGCCTTCCTCCTGGAGTGGGGCGGGATCTGGACCTGGGGTCCAGGGCGATGACAGCAGCTATAGGGAAGCTTTACGTCTCTACGGGCTGCCCAGAGGACTCCACACACCACCACCCCTCTCCGGAAAGTCAACACACCCTCTGCCCTGTAGGCTTCGAGCGAGCCCCTTGTCACAGCTGTGGGGCCAGGCTCAGGGTGAGGCGGCATGGTGGGGAACGAGTGCCCAGAGAGTGGGATCAGGCAGTGGGGGGCTCCCGCTTGTCCAGTGTGCACCTCCCTGGTCCTCTTTTTCCTCCTCTGTGAAGAGATCAACAAAGAGGATTTCCAGTGCTTTTCAATCAAAAGGGAACTGTGGGATCACAAAATGATCACCATGGTGGCAACACGGACCAGGGCTCTGCCAACACCTGCTGGTCATCAGCAGTAACCGCGCCGAGCGCTCCCCACGCGCCGGCTAACACCTCCCTCCAACTCTGCGGAATCCCGATACTACTCTCTGCGTCTTACAGGTGAGGAAAATGGGTTCAGAAAGGTCGACCCAGTGTGTCTGAGGTCACAAACCTAAGGAGTGGCCGGAGCAAGCGGCCTGGCCCGCGTCTGTGCTGTGCTCCGCCCGTGCCGCTGCCACGCACGCCTCGAAGCTCCTGCCGCACGCTGGGCCTCGGCTGGGTGGGCACAGAACTCAACAAGGTCTCCTTTCCCCTGGCCCTCAGCTTTCTGCTTGTAATCTGGGGCCATCGCCACTGCTGTCTGCTGTATGTGACGGCCAGGAAGACAGACCAAATGCTACAGGTGCAGGAGTAATTGCAAAGGCAGAAGAAGCCTCGTCTACATTTCCAGACTCCCGACTCGGCGCCACTGATGCTCGTTGGTCTCATCTCCATCCCTCCCTCTGTCGGGCTCCATCCAGGCTCCAAGCGACGACAGCCTGGCCAGGAATGTCCTTCCCCCTGAGCAGCTCACTTGAGGACCTCGCACGGTCTTCAGGATGGAGATGGTGTGAGAACGAGGAAGGGAAGGAAGTCTTGGTGGCATCCCTGTTTGAATTTATTTCCCTACCCTTGAAGTCCTGAACCGGATCATTTCCACATATCATATCATGTAGAGTTTCTTTATATACCAACAATATGTATAACATATCCCCACTATGGGCTGAACATCCCTAATCCACAACACAAAACTTTCTGGGTGTCACCATGATTCCACACAATGAAACTGTTTCATGCACAAAATTATTACAAATAATGTATACAGTTTACTTTCATGCCCCAGGACCACCAAATTGTTACATGCATGTGCAAACATGTAACAACAAATCCCACTAATCTGTATAATTATAATGTACCAGTAAAATATCTTTAAAAAATTTATCTTTAGGATATGTGCATAAGGTATATACCGAATATAAATGGATTTCATGTTTAGACTTGGGGTCCCATCCCCCAAAATTATCTCATTATATATAATCAAATATCCCCAAATCTGAAAAAATCTGAAATCCAAAATATGTCTGGCCCCAAGCATTTTGGATAAGGAATGCTCAACCTGTAATATTCTCACACACCGAATAGGAATATATACAATAAGACTGTGGGTTCATACAGAGTAAATATTAGGTCTTCATTTTTTAAATTGCCCATAATCCAACAAAGTGCGTTGCATACGACTGCTGCCAGTGTCGCTGTGTGGACGGATTGCAGCGCTAAGGGGACTGTTATGACATACAGTGTGAGGGAAACGGGGCCCAGGTAGGTTTGGAGCAGAGAGCACTGAGGGGGCTCGCCTCTGGAGTTTGAAGTGTAATAATATCAAAGTTTTTCTTGAATGATTAAAATGGTACAATTAGCTCAGTCTGTCTGTATGCCCCAAAACAATGTCTGCTGTTCATGAGAACAAATTGCAAACACATGGCAAAAGTGCAGCCATCACAGGCATCGTCTCCGCCAGCACCGCCGACCACAGCGGGGGCTTCTGCATGCAGACCTGGGAGAGTGCCCCCTACTCACTTCCAACAACAAACTCAAAAACCCAGCAACTAAGTCAGTCAGGATCGATTAGTAGAAGTAGAAACCGATAACCAGTTTTCCTTCTAAGAAAATGGATAGAAATGATATGAAACAAATTTCCAAAGAGCCTATGTAAAACAAGACTGGACTATTAAGAGAAAAACAGAACAGTGCGCTCCAAGGCAAGACCACTTTGTTTAGCCTAAAACCCTGATGAAACTGAATCATTGTCACATCCCAGAGGATCTGCCTTGTGATATTAAAAATAATAGAACCTGAAATAGCACTTCATCTCTGAAATGATTATTAAATATTATGTAAAGAACTGGGCATGGTGGTGCATGCCTATAATCCCAATACTTGGGAGGCTGAGACAGGAAGATGGAAAGTTCAAGACCGGCCAGGGTAGCTTAGCGAGACCCCATTTTAAAATAAAAAAAAAATAAAAAAGACTGGGGGTATAGCCAGGAGGTAGAATATCCGTGGGTTAAATCCCTAATAACACACACACACACACACACACACACACACACAGTAAAGAAATTTAACTAAAACTTGAATTTATTCCTGATATTTAATCTGAACATCTGTAAGAACTAAGACCTCGATGTCTGTTTTCTGACATCAGACAATTCTCCAGGATTCTCTTATTTATACAAGGCCATATGTGAGCTACAAATCTGTCACTAAAGATCTTCTAAAGCTGAGAGTATCAGTCAAAGACAAAGACTTTCTGGCATTATCAAAAAGGCAATTTTGAGCCAGGTGCGATGGCGCATGCCTGTAATCCCAGTATTTGGGAGGCTGAGACAAGAGGATCCCAGGTTTGAGGCCAGCCTCAGCAACTTGGTGAGACCCTCCGTACCCTCAGTACCTCAGTACCTTTTAAACAAGTTAGAAGCTTGTTTTAAAAAAACTTTAAAAAAGGGCTGGGATGGAGCTCAAAGGTAAAATGCCCCAGGTTCAATCCCTAGTAACAACAACAACAACAAAAAAAAACTCAAAAAGAGAAATCATGTAGCTTTTGTTTTTGTTTTTAGAAATATTTAAAAGGTGAACTTTTCCTGACAAAGCAAAAGCCGCTGCTTCCTGAAGAGCGGGCAGCCGGCCACGGCCTGCTCTATTTGCCTTACTCGCCGACAATTTCAGCAGAGCAAAGCGGTAGCTGGGCCAGTTAGTTCGGGGAGGAGCTGATATTCGTTGTCAGTTTTCGTTGCTCATTTGGGACTCTTATCAGCACTCTATGAAGCTCAGGCCTCGGCAGGACAAAGGAACATGTGTTACACAATCCAGCTCAGCAAATAGCAACAAACATGTCTGCTGACGTCAGTGTGCCGTGGACGAGTGTGGCCTGTGGAGGGGCTGGCCACTGTGTCCAGGCGCGCCCTCGATGGGCAGATATCGGCCTCGCCCCAGCGTCCCTGGGCAAGTCGCACAGACTGCTGCTAGGCGAGGGGCGCACGTTCAAGTCCCTGCATGAGTGGAGAGTAAAATGCATAGGAATGTTGGCTAA
Organism: Glis glis; assembly: GCA_004027185.1. NCBI lineage: Eukaryota > Metazoa > Chordata > Mammalia > Rodentia > Gliridae > Glis > Glis glis. Next base: position 22,876 of record PVJS01006383.1, read on the forward strand.
CTCCACTTGAAGGTGGTTTCTATTTCTTCCAGCTGCTGGGCCCGGGAGGAAATGGACTTTCACGGAGCTCGGGGGAGTTTGGATGCAGGTGGGGTTTGTGTTTTGTGCACACCCTGAGCACACGGGATACGAAGGCCGCGCACAGAATCCAGGGGTTTGGGCTCAGGTCTCACGTGGCTCCCAGCTCCGACAAAATATTTCTGAGAGAGAAACTGCGGAAGTAAGTCACCGAGAGGCCGCCTGTCTCTCCCCCAGGCTGCCCCGGGTTTGTGGTCTTCACTCGTGGACATCCACCCTGTGCATCCACCCGGTGCATCCCTGGCTCAGCGCTGGCGCCCAGGCAGGAGGTGTGCACCGCCCACCATGCTAGAAAGGTTCTCCCCCTTCAGAGCTGCGCCTTGTTTTCGGCGGTAGAAAGGCAAACAGAGGCTTGTGTGCGTGGAAGGGAGAGAAGCCAGTAACCACACGGCCGAGCGTCTGCCAGCATTCACAACGTTCACAGCAATGCCAGATCCAGCGGGGGCCCCAGTACTCCATGCTCCAGTGGGGGAGGACAAGTACAAGAACCCAGGGTGCTCAACCCCTGAGCTGCGCCCCTAGCCCTTTTTATTTTTTATTTTGAGCTGGGTCTTGCTAAGTTGCCCAGGCTGCCCTTGAATTTGGGATCCTCCTGCCTCAGCCTCTGGAGTCTGTGAGATTGGAGGTGTGCACCACCGTGCCCAGCTGGAAATTAATTTTTTAAAAATACTTTATATGATTGCATTTTTAAGCTTTGGAGAGTGAATATCACCAACCAAAGAGTCCGAGAGATCCCTGTGAAACCATCATCTAGCTTCAACGACCGCCACATTTCCTGACACTTTAGTTCACTTCCTTCCATTTTTTGTTTTGCTGCATTTAAATTAATTAATTAGTTAATTAATTTGGTACTGGAGATTGAACCCAGGGGTGCTCTACCACTGAGCTACACCCCCAGCCCATTTAATTTTATTTTGAGACAGTCTCACTATGCTGACAAGGCCAGCCTCAAACCAGCGATCCTTCCGCCTCAGCCTCCCCAGTAGCTGGGATTGCAGGCATGCGTGAAACAGCTCAGTGAAAGACATGTTGCAGAGAGGCGAGGACAGAGGAGGAAGAGAAAACTTTTCCTGAGCCAGTTTTCAAAGCAGGGATAGAGATGGTAGGCCAAAACTGATTTAAAAAGAAGCTCGGGGCAAGGAAACGCTTTGAACAGACTAAATAGACTGGCAAAGACTAAATAGAGTAAAACTATATAATGTTGAGGAGTGAGCAGACAGGACTCCGTACACACGTCTGATAGCCTGAGGAGTGGACACGGTGCTCCGTCATCTGTGGGGTCCTGAAACCAATCCTCCAAGCTTCTGATACCAAGAAATGACTGTGCTTTAAATCATCTCTGGATGACGAATGATACCTAATACAATAAAAATGCCCTGCTAATAGCTGGTATGCTGTAGTGCTTAGCAGAGAATAAGGATGAGTAAAAAAAGAAATCTCTATATATTTCAGACCGATGCAGTTTTTCCCAAGTGTGTTTGCTGGACATCTGTTGACGAGGTAGAATTCAGAACAGCCAAGGGTGTGGGAGGTTAACTTTGTTACTTTTGACTAACCACAGAGAAGGCTGCAGGAGAATCAGGAAACCCACCAAATAAATCACATTTACACAGTACTAGAAGCTTTCCCAGGAGAATGGGGCCTTTGTGCCTGCAGCCGGCGGTGCTGCTCGGAGCCCACAGGTGCCTTCTGAGGTGACACTCCTGGGATGAGCTCAGAGAAGTCACTTCCACTGTAACCCTGGACACAGGGATCGACGCGTTTTCAGACATGTTGCCTCTGGGAAGACTTTACCAGACTGAAAACAGAAATCTAAAAGGATTTTGATTTCTTCTCCCCAAGCAACTATTTCAAAAATAAAAATTTTATAGACGCAGATTTTTCTTCACAGGACTTTCAATCCCCAGTGCCCATGTAACTGGGACACCATCGCTCCCAGAATGAGGTGACCACCGCAGGAGCTCGGGTCCCCAATCCCTCCTCCCTGTTATTTGAATGCACTAATTATTTATTTAGTACTGGAATTGAATCCAGGAGCATTCTACCTATGAGCTACACCCCCAGCCCTATTTTTTTTTTAATTTTGAAACAAGGTCTCACTAAGTTACTGAGGGTCTCACTAAGTTGCAGAGGGGCTCACTAAGTTACTGCACGCTGGCCTGGAACCTGCGATCCTCCTGTCTCAGCATCCCAAGTACTGGGATCACAGGTGTGTACCGTGACGCCCGGCTGGACGGACTGATTTTTAAAATCAGTGGTGGTAAGAATGGTCCTGTTGAACTGGAAACATTCATGCAGTGCTTCCTGTGTGAGGCCGAGGCCCCGACCTCTGGAACGGGAGTCGGGGAAGGGGTTTGAAAGTGTGGAGGAGATGGCAGCAGAGCTCTTAGGCTTCCTTAAGGGTGGAGCTTGGCCACTGCAGATGGGCACCCAAGCGGGCAGACTGTGCCAGAGGGAGCTGTTCGGATCCAGGCCCTGTGTGTGGCTTGGTTAGGTCACATACGGTTGTGCATGGCGGGTGCTCCTCACACAATCGGGTCCTGATAGACCCAGAGTAAGTTGAAAATATCTGTGATGAAGGAGACAGTTCAAATAATACTAAGTAATATATGAAGTTATCAATTCCAGTCTCAATAAGATGTGGAGGAGGGAGCAGGGTGGCATCAGGAGGAAAACGCACCAAGTCCCATGTGCCTGTGTTTCTAGCACTCTGAGCATCATTATGATGGATAATTACAATGCACCCAAAAAAGAATATTAAAAAAGAATGCTATAGTGATACGTGTATATCCACCTTTATACAGCACAATTCACAATAGTGAGTTGGGGAACCACCCTAGGTGTCCATCAACAAATGAATGGATAAAGAAAATGTGGTCTATACACACGATGGAATTTTACTCAGCCATAAAGAACAAAATTATGCCATTTGCAGGAAAATGGATGGAATTAGAGATCATCATGCAAAGTGAGATAAGACAGACTCAGAAAGTCAAGGGTTGTATATTTTATGTCATATGTGAAAGCTAGAGAGAAAAAAGCACTTTAGGAAAAAAAAGTGTGTTTCAGACACCTGACCTGCTGAACACCATCGCTTAGCCTCGCTTACCCGGACTGTGCCACACACTTCCTTAGCCTACAGTCCGGCAGAACCGGCTATCACCAAGCCCATCTTATAATAAAGAGCTGAGAGTCTTGTGGATTTACCCTTGTGGCCACATGGTCGACTGTGTGCATTTTGGACTTAAGGTTTTTAACTTTTCGATGGTGCACAAGCGTACCCACACGCCATTCTGTTTTTCCCTTTCAGTACAGTATTCAAAAAATCATAAGAGACATTCAGCACTTCATTATAAAATAGGCTTGGGGGTAGATTTCGTCCAACAGTTGGCTAAGGGAAGTGTTCTGTGTTCAAGGTAGGCTGGGCTACCTGACGGTGGTCACTGGGTCAGGTGTACTGAATACATTTTCCAGGTAGGACATTTTAACTTTCCTGTGGGAAATTGGAATGTGACCCTATTGTGAGTGGAGGAGCTCACAATATTTAACTAGGGTATTTAACTAGGGTACATTTATCTAGAATAGTACTCTACTGGGTTTCATGAAAAGTCTAGTGACTGCTCCAGAAAGCAGCCCTTAGAGAAATGGAGGCTGTGAGGCTGGGGCCAGAAACCACTGCCTGAGACAAGCAGGCGTCCACCACTGACCTCCAGGGTAGACTTCTGAGGTCTCCAACTGCGGCTTTCCAGGGACCGGGATAAGTCAGTGCATACTGATGCAGTCAGACCGCTTCTACATACGGACTTGGTGGGACAAGATCATCCGCATGCAAATGACCAGTTTTAAAATGGACTTAGATGACAACAGTCAGAAATGGAGACAACGTGATACTTAACCCAAGTCACTCATTCTACTCAGCGATAACCAGGTCCCAATGAAATTTCCTTTCCTTTTTTTTTTTTTTGGTACTAGGAATCAAACCCAGGGGCAGTCTACTGCTGAGCTACACCCCCAGCTCTATTTTATTTTTTTATTTTGAAACAAGGTCTCACCAAGTTGCTGAGGGCCTCAACTAAGTTGCAGGGGCTGACCTTGAATCTGCGATCTTCCTGTCTCCACCTCCCAAGTACTGGGATTACAGGCATGAGCTACCACTCCCACCATGTCCTTTCTACTTTTAAAAAACTCTAAATGAACAGTGGGCCTGCTGCCTTCCACTCCTTAGTCTACACTGCAGCCTTGATCTACACATTGGGCACATTTCTGAAATTCTCAGCGACCCTCCAGGAGCAGCTAAGCTTAGGAGGTTCCCCCCTTGGGGGCGGCTTCCTGGCCATGCCCTGCCTGACCTGCACTGTCACCCTCTCTGCCAATGCATGCATGGGGACAGGGAACACCCGAGGCCCCGGCTCCCATGCACCCACATTCCTGCTGCCCTGGTTGTTCTCCTGACTCAATGTCCCCTCCAAATCCTTGGCTTCCGGCCTCCCCTCAGCTAACCTCCACTCAATTTTGAAGACCACTTCCAATGTCCCCTCCTCCTTGGGAGCCATCACTCCAGTGCTTCCCCCATCTCAGGTGCTCCCACCACCTGCCGGCCTCGCCTCAAGTCCTCCTGTAGCTTCCGGAAGCTCCCTGGGAACCGTGTGTCAGAAACGGCCATTAACTGCTGCCTCCCTCCAGGGACCAATTCCTACCAGGCAAACCCGTCACCTTTGCTATCCACAGCGCCTAGCCCAGTGCTCAGCATGCGTGTGCCAATAGTAACCAAAGCGGCAACTGTCAACCTTGATCCAGCCAAGGCGAACAACAGGGGTAAAAACTCTTCCGATAACTGATGTCTCATAACTCTACTATCCTCTAAGAGAAGCACTGACAACTATACACACTTTAGCTTGCAACGTTCAGGAAAACTCTTTGTATTTTATTTTTTGTGGTACAGAGGGGCATTCTGCCTCTGAGCTACACCCCCAGCCCTATTTTACTTTTTATTTTGAAACAGGGTCTCACTAAGTTGCTGAGGGTCTTGTTAATTTGCTGAAGCTGGCTTCAAACCTGCGACCCTCCCGTCTCAGCCTCCCAAATACTGGGATTATAGGTGTGTGCCACCAGGCCTAACTCATTTATTTTAATTCTCATGTGTTGCTATTGAAATGCCCATGGTATGTACATATGGTGGCGATAGTAGAGATGGTTCTTCACAAAGACTGAAATAAAAAGGAGAAAAACAACAACAAACACAGTTTGAAAATGCTATAACGCAAGCCAGGATAACTGCTAACACAAACGGGTCCCTTCCCCAGTATATACAGCGGGGTCACGAACTATGGTTCGCCTCAAAGCGCCGCGGCCACACTGTTTACTCTCTACTTGGGGCTTAAAAGCATTTTAGCTGATGAACAGGCCCGAAGCAGAAACGTCTAAACCCATGTGAATGCCCAGCAGAGCAGCAACTTCCTTTGATTGATTCACTCCTGCGGAAAGAAAGGCATCAAGCCGCGCTCTGCACTGAACAATTAAACAGGCGGCTGGCACTCGGTGTGGTGTGCATCAGGGCAAAAGCTGGACGGGGCGAGAGAAAAGGCAATAAATATCTTACACTGATTAATGCTTATAGGATCCCCCGCTTGAATGTCATAACATTTCATTCAGTGGTCGAACTGAAGAGTTTATGTAACATTTGAAATGAAAAAAGTTCCAGAAAGCTTAAAAAACATCAGATGTGTCATGTGGAGAAAAATTGGATCACTCAAAACAGTTCTAAAGAACATTCAAAACATTTTGGCAGAAGTCTGACCAGTTGGCGGAAATATCTTCAACATGAAATAGCATTAGAAGGGAAAGTCTGATCACCTACTTTCATCAGAAAATAATTTTTCTACTGTGAGCAAAATGTTCTTAAACTATTAGCCTGTTTACAACTTGGCGAGACACTCAGCAACCTAGTGAAACCGTTTCAAAACAAAAACTAAAAAGGGCTGGAGGTGTAGCTCAGATGTAGAATGTCCCTGGGTTCAATCCCCAGTACCACCAAACAAATAAATAAATAAATCATACTGTGATTCCCAAGTCAGAATGAACTACAAACACATCAGTAGTTAACCCTCATGGATTTTCTGAATGATCAGCTGAATTCGTTTATAAAAAGCCAATAATCTCTTTATAACAAAAATAAAACTAACTTACATACCTGTAGAACAATACCTGTACCAAGCCATTAAAACCTGTCAGGTTACTGAAAAGTCAAAATTTGCTATTTTTATGTCCCTGAGTAAGATTTCTCAGGTAATTCAGTATTATTTTAACCAATGTATTGGCAAGTCTTTAGGCAACTCACTACTACTTTGTCCTAACCCACAAAATGGAGATTATAAGGCATACTTTGTAGGATTTGTAAGATTAAAAGAAATAGTATTGATAAAGCATAATTTTGCCAGATTAAATCCTTCCCCCTACCCTCTATAGTTGATACATTTTAAGAGCCCCCAGTGGATACCTGAAACCAAGGACAGTAGCAAACCCTATAGATACTATGTCTTTTTCTACATATAGATACACACATTGAAGGTCCTTTTCCCTCTCCACTAAGCACTTATCATGAGCAGTGGCCATAAGTGTTGCAGTTGGAGTTGCGACAGCAAAATCAGTACTGATTTCTTTTTTCTTCTTCGTAATTTAACAGAAGATTCTTTCTTACCATAGGTCTTAGCAACCTCAGCATATAACTTTTCTTTCTTTATTGTCAACGTTCACCATTTAAGGTAAAGGAAGCACGTTACAGCTTATCTTTAGCATATTCAGGTTGCCACTTTACTTCTCTGGTGCTTTGGTCCTGTTGCTAAGTAAAGTGAGTGTTACTTGAACACAGCACTGTGATCCTCAGACAGTCGATCTTGTAACTGAGACAGCTACTCAGTGACTAGCAGGCAGGTAGTGTATACAGCATGGATACTCTGGACAAAGGGATGATTTGTGTTCCAGGTGAGATGGCACATTTAATCATGCAGAATGCGTACAATTTGAAGCCTGTGAGTTATTTATTTCTGAAACTTTCCATGTAATATTTTTGGACCACAGTTGGCCATGAGTCACTGAAACTTCAGAAAGTCAAACTGCAGATGGGGTGGGAGGGGGCTACTGTATACAGTCTATGCTAAACTATTTGCAGAGTTCCCTCCACAGGGAATGCACCCTGCATGCATCTGAGTCCTCCTCCACGCTTAGGCCCCATCACCTCTGTCCTAGCACAAACCACACTCTACCATAAAGGGCACTTCACAAGCAGCCTGGGGGGCAGAGATTGTTCTGCAAGGGTTAGCAGGTACGTGGAAGACATTAAAATATATGAATAAAAGGACCTAAGTTTAAGATACCCTTTGCTACATCTGCCAGGCAATCTGAATTGAATCCCTTTATATATCTACAAAAACAGAAAGACCTCAAAAATTTGGAAATGTGAAAATTTGGAAATGCAAATGGTCTCTTTTTTTTGGTCTTCCCACAAACTGTCCCCCTTACCCAAAGAGCAGACACATGGGCGTGTTTGCCTGCTTATGAGCTTGGTTCCAAAAGACTTCAAGTCTCTATTACTACAAACAGGTGAAATGAATGGGTTACAGATGAGGTGGACATCAGTTTATACTGGTTCCCACTTCAGATTTTTTTGTGTGTGTACAGAAAAGAAATAAACCTGCTATTTTAAGTCCTTTCAAAGATGGTGACGCCATCGCTCATTAAAAACAAATTGTAAAACTCTTGGGTGAGATCAGGAAACACCAGGAAGAGGGGCTCTCATCTTACAGAGGAAGCAGAAATACCACGGAGAATGAGCACGATCCTCGAGGGGGGCCCTGGTCCCCCAAACAGTTAAATGTGTTCTCTCCGAGACGCTCTGGTCACAGGGGTGTTTTGAAAGCACAGACCAAAAAGCTAGAGATGCTATCACAGTGTTTAAAGTAAAAATTAAGAAAGACCTAGGAATTATTCCACACTGATTTTTGAGTATGATTGTAAACTTCAGTTTTCACTCTGACCGTTTGTACGGCTGGGTCTTCGGTGCACTTTACTCTTCAGTGGAATTGTCAGCTTTTTAGCTATTGAGGCCACGTGCTGTGGTGGCATACATGACATCTGTCCAGGGGAAGTGCTGGTGAAGTTCCATTTCAGTACCAAACGTCAAGTGTCAGTCTATTATCAAACTTAAGAGACTTGACCTGGGTTCATCTTTTTCCTAGCTATATGCAATTTTGCAAACATTTTAACATCTACAATATACAAAGTGACTTCAAATATTTTCCTACAAAAAAACTCTTCCGTATACTAAAAGGACCAAAAACGTCCTTCCACGTTCAAATTCAAAGTCTTTAATGAGCCCCATTCTGCAGAACTTTATTTGCCTCTGTGCCAGAGTCCCTCTTCTCATTTCCCAAGTTATCCAACGAGAGCCCCAGGCCTTGGCCTACATCTTGCAGCCAACTTGACTTTTATGTCAGCTTCCAGTTCCTACAGACACAGCCTGAAAGCTAGGGTTTATCTTGGGTTGACTTTGTTATCAGTTAATTGAGAATGTCAATTTCAGTTGGAAAAGTTATTAATATGAATGACATTTACTTGGGTTTAAAATCCTTTCTGAAAAGCCTTATTTGCCACAGTGGTTCTCTTCTCTATTGAAGAGCATTTTTACAAAGTCTTGCTGCAGAAGTCCGCCCTAGCAGGTATTCAGAGTATGGCAAAACAAACAAACAAAAACATAAGACACAGAATAGAATTTAGGATCACTAGGATTCTGCCTAGCATTCTGTCAGGTCCAGAGAGATCTACTTTCTTAGGCAAACAGGGTGTTTCAAAAAACTCTGACTTTTTTGTTTGCCTGCTTAAAAATAATCTTTAAGAATAAGTGATCAAAGTTCTGCTAGCATTAGAAACTAATACTGGAACTTATTTCATTCCCTCAACATGCATTCCATTTCTAAAGTACTATCCTTTCTTTGTCTCAATTCTAACTTGGCTGAAGTCGTATTTACTCAACACACAACACCCCAGCCTATCTCCAGTCACCAGGAAAATCCCATGTTCAGCCACAGAGTGAATACACAGTCTAGAGCACAGATGGATGCAGATCAAACAAATGAAATATTCCTAGAGTCCTCCCTCATGAGACAGTCCTGAGAGGGATGCCAAATCTAACGTCCTTGTCAGGATAGAAAGGTAAGTTCATTGTCAGTTGACTTCACATTCTAGGCTGGCTCCCGGCCACTGGGCATGTCACTTCCCGTGGACACTGACCAGCTTTGCAGCGTAATGCACGTCATCCCTCACATGAACTTCAGGAAGACAGGCGGGAGGCAGAGACCCAGCATCAGCATCTGACCTCACCCCAGATTCCAAAGACAAATCAGGACAGCCAGGCCCCATTCTACAGTTCTCCTCTGAAACCCCTGAGTCCTACTGTACAAGCATAAAAACACTGCACCGCCCTCCAAAATGCTCATTTCCCTTGTGTTATCTGCAGGACATAGGGCTGAAAATACATTGAAGGACCCTTTGCCTGGAAATAGAATGTGTGTCTAACTGACAATAAGAAACTCCAGTACTTCTCTCTAAATGAATGCACTTGAATTTCACAGCATGTCTTGTTGTGAGCTTTTTATTATAAACACCATCTGAAGCAGGTTACTACCACCATAGTGGCTTGGTTGGTTGGTTGTTTTTTTTTGGGGGGGCAGCACTGGGAGTAGAACCCAGGGCCTCCCACCTGCTAAGCACATGCTCTATCACTCAGCTATGCCCCCAGTTCTACACCACAGTGGCTTTTGAATTTTCTCACCAAATATGCACACAATGGAATTTTACTCACCCACAAAGAGCAACAAAATCCTGTCATTTTCAGGAAAATGGATGAAACTAGAGAATATTCTGCTAAGTGAGATCAGCCAGTCTCAGAAAGTCAAGGGTTTAATGTTTTCTCTCATAGGTGGAAGCTTGGAGAGAAAATAGGAAACAAAACAGATTCTATATCATTAAGGGGAGAGACCAGCAGAATACTGGAAGGGGATGGGGGAAAGAGAAGGGAGGAAGAAAAACCGAGGAAGGAAACAGTTCATATAATGCTAGGTCCATAGATGAAGGAATCTCCCTAATATGTATGGGGAGGGCTGGGTAGCCAGGTGGGATGCGGAGGGAAGCACACCAAGACCTGTGTGCATGTGTGTTTGTATCACTGTGAGCCTCACTATGATGTATAATTACAATGCATTACATTAAAAAATTTCTCACCCATATCACATAATAAGCACAAAGGTAGGATTGGTAGCACTATCTTGATTCCCAATCTAATTATCATCCCACTGTCACTTCCTAAGTATTAATATCACTGATATAAATGTCATAAATTCGAGCTATGGAACCCTGCATATAAAAATTAACTTCTTCCCTTCCTCCATCCTGGTTCTTTTGGAAGGACTAAAGAAGGCGCATTCTAAATGAAATGTGCAAAAACACCTTCAGTTTTCCATTTCCCAGTAGCATCTCTGAGCCACGAACTCGCACATTTGGGCAGTTTGAACCTCTACTCACGGAGAGCAACATGCACAGGGAAGAGAGGACTGGGCAGGACTTCCGGATAGCGAGGGCATGTACCGGGGTGTATTTTACTAGTGACAAGATGGAAGTGAAAGAAACAAAAATTCTACCTATAATTTCAGGATTAAGTAAAATCCACATTTATATTGGTTTATATGCTGAGAAACTAAAAAGAACTGGGCAATTATCCAAGAAAATTCACACTTGGGATAAACGGCTTTCAGTTTCTTCTCTGACAATATCGAGGCACCTATTGGAAGATGGCCCTCTGTTAAAAAAATTACTAAACCCGATTAGGTAATTATGGCTGTAAATGTTTATGTTACACCCGATGACAGTGTATACTTCTTCTTTTATAAGAAATGGATGTAGGGTTAACTTAGCTCCTGCACCATTTCAAAATACTTTCCTTAGAACCTGAAATATTCTTCCCCAGGATCGTCCATCAATGAATAAATCAACTGTCAGGCAATGGAATGTGTGCTCCTCAGAGGACGTCGCCTCATTCATCAGTCTAAGTTCTCACAACTATTTAGCATTCTTGCCAAAGTTAAGAAAAACTCAGCGGCAGGTGAAGTGGGTGAAACTGATCAACCTGTTGAAAGTTCGGAGCACACCACGGCGGAGCAGTTTCGGCGGAGCTCCTCCACACCGCGGGCCATGTATGTCTAAGGTTTCCTTAAGCTTTTCCTGTCTGACATAAGCCAGAAGCTGACGCAACATCTATGGTTACAGATGGAAACTGGGGCCGGCGAACTCCACATGCAAAGAGGAAGGCTGTGCTCCGAGAGCCTTGTGACCACCCTCAGTATCTCCCTGCCTCCCCTTGACTAGACCATCAGCACTCAGCCAGAATTCTAGAACTCCTCCTCACGATCCCATCTACCTCTACAGTTTTCCAGGGCTTCTTGGACAAGCACCATGCACCGGGTAGCTTCAGCGCCAGCAGTGTATTGTCTCGCGTTTCTACGGGGTGGAAGTGGTAGTTGGAGGCGAGGTGAGGTGGGTCCTGCCCAGGCTCTCGCCTCCCTGCTCGGGGCCTGCTGGCGGTCCTTGCCACGCTTTAGCAGAAGCATCGCCCAGATCTCTGCCATCGTCTTCAAGAGCTTGTCACTATGTGCCTATCTGTGTCCAAATCTCCCCATTTCCTAAGGACGCCAGTCCTAGTGGGTTAGGTTCACCCAAAGGACTTCATCTTAACTAAGTACATCTGAAATAACCCTACTTTCAAATAAGGTCACATGCTGAGGTACTGGGGGTTAGGACTTCAACATCAGAATTGGGGGAGGGATATAATTCATTGTATGACACTCTTTTATATAATTCAATGTACAACACTTTTACAGTAGACCCTCTTATCCACAAAGTGCATGTTCCAAGACCCCCTGTGGGTGCCTGGGACCACGGATAGTACTGAACCCTATCTAGATAGACGGTCCCCAACTGTAGGCTAAGGGACTCATCCTGAGCACAGTTAAGGTAGACTAAGCTAAGCTCTGATGCTCTGGGGGTTAGGTGAATTAAATGCATGCGTTTCCAACTGACAGTATGTTCACCTTACGGTGGGTTTACTGGGCACCATCATAAGGTGAGGAGCATCCGTACTGTTTTTCCTCTGTATACAGAGCTGTGATGAAGTTTAATTTATAAATTATGCAGAGTAAGAAAACAACAACAATAATGAATAATAACAATCATAACAATATACTATGATAAAAGTTACACGAATGTGGTTGGTCTTTCTCCAACTATCTTATTGTACTGTGCTGACCGAGGGTGACCTCGGCTACCTGAAATAGGGAAAGCAAAACCGCAGATAAGAGGGTGTCTCAGTCAACATTCCTAATGCTCCAATCCAAAAGACCTGACCACAGGACTTAAAGGAAGGAAGACTTATTTGTTCAAAGTTTCTTGGAGATTCTGGGTTCAGTCCATGTGAGGCTGGGGTCTATGGAGGCATGGTGGCAGGAAGTAAAGAGGGAGAGCACACTGACTGCTCCTCACATCATGGAGGCTGAAAACAAGAGCAAGCCAGCAAGCAAGGGGCGTCAAAGACACAAGCAGAATCCCTAAGGCCACACCCTCAGGGACTCCCCTTCTCCAGCCACACCCCACCAGCCTAGGTCCCCACCCAGAGTTACAACTCTCATGACGCAATCACATCAGTCCTGAACACATTCATGAGCTCTTCTGGGGACAGTCTATATCTAACTATAACAGAGGGCTACTGCATCTTCTACCTGTTCAAACAATCTCCACCTTTCCACCTGGAACCCAGCTCCCTCAGGAAGGCGTGTGCTCTAATGACACACACCCCACCGGTACGCCCTATGCCTCGTCCCGCACTCCACACCCACCAGACCCCACAGGGCTCCACGGCCACTACTCAGCCACTTCGTCCTCAGTCTTCCATCTGCTCTAAATTCCCTGGTTAGGAGTTCCCAGCACACAGTCCTCAGAACAAGTGGCCTCAAAGATTCACCACCAGAAAAAGGAGGGAGGTTGATTAGATCAAATATGCCTGGGAGGCACGGCATAAGTACACATCCCCCTTCTGAAAGTTAAAAATAGTGCCAACAGGTCAGACACTTAAATGACAATGAGGAGGAAGCCCAACACATATGGAGAAGCACAGAGCCTGTTTCTAATTTGTTCCAACACTTTCTCAGGATGAAAGAGACCTGGGACCCTAACCCATTGCCTGCGTCAGACAGACGGTCTTTGCTGAAATCAACACTGCACTCTGCATAGGTGAATCATCTCCTCTGCCTCAGGGGCACACGGAGGCTTTTGATTGTTACACATACTACAGGGAAGGTGTCTGGGGTTTCCATACATACCTATGCCTCCTGCAAGTCTGTGACAAAGATACGATGAGAAGATGGGATGGTGCCTGCCCCAGGCAACGCAGCCTCCAACTCAGACACCCTGGGAGCCTCACCATGTTTATGCATCTACAGGGGGCAGATCCAGTGCCACAGCTCAAATCTCCTGATTTCTGGGTACAGCAACCTTTTCTAAATGCTATGATGTCAAAACCTCAGGGTACTGGGGATTGAGCCCGGGTGCATTCTACCTCTGAGCTCCATCCCCAGCTCTATTTTATTTTGTATTTTGATACCAGGTCTCAATAAGTTGTTGATGGTCTCGCTAAATTGCTGAGGCTGGCCTTGAACCTGTGTTCCTCCCATCTCAGCCTCCCAAGTACTGAGATTATAGGCATGTGCCACCACGCCCCACTCAAACCCTCATGTTTAAAGGTTATATTTTAATTGAAGACCAACCAATGCAAATTTTCTAAGCTTCTGAATTTAACAACTAACATTTTGCTTGAGTGTATGTTTCAACTAGTTCAGGACTTCTAGACTGGGTACCACACTCATTACTTACTAATTACTATCCAGAAAGATGAACAATCCCAATGTCTTATGAAACTAAGCAACAATCTGATTTCAACCTTACACATTATGAGCATCTTTAGGATCTTAGGTTTATATCCAGTAGTCACCAAAATTTCCAAGGTTTTTGAGAACTGGCTGATAATTTTTAAACTAATGTCTTAAGACAATGTTCTTTCCTGTAAAACTAAATTTGAGGGGATGGGGGGTGTAGCTCAGTGGTAGAGCATTTACTCAGAACACTTGAGGCCCTGGGTTCCACTGCCAGCACCACACACACAACAAACAGACAAACACAATTTGAGAACTTGTAAATTTTCTTTCCTTTGTTTTTTGTTTTTGTTTTGGATTCTGAGCATTGAACCCAAGGCCCTTATGCCTCTGAGCTATATCCCCCCAGCCTTTTTGTTTTTATTTTAAAACAGGTTCTCACTAGGTTGCCGAGAGCCTTGCTAAGTTGCTGAGGCCAATCTTGAGCCTGTGATCCTCTTGTCTCAACCTCCCAAATACTGGGATTACAGGCGTGCACCACCACACCAGGGCAAGAACTTACAAGCTTTCTTAAAAATACTTATTTTCTTATGTAGTTCTTAAGAGTTGTGTTTTTAAGTGGATGGTTATTAAAATAGTCTCATGTACAATAGACATATTTAATAAAGGTGGATAAGCATTGTTCTATTTTTTTAAAAAAGGAGAAGGAAATGCTAAAAGGATTGTCTTCCATTGTTTGGCCAAGATTGTCTGATTCTTACATTTTTCAGCCTTTTGGGATAAAATGTTAAAGGTCTACATAACTTAAGTACTTCAAATTTCCTATCAGTGACTAACATCAAATTAGCCTACAGAGTAACCCAGTTGGACCTTAACATCCATTTATAGATGTCTAGAGGCTCCTACAGCTGAATACTACTAAAGCCGCTGCAGCTTAACCACTATGGAATGCATTCTCTCTCCTGCCGAACCTGAATTTCCATTCCTAATCCATCTCGTGGGTAATGACAATGACCACCATGCCACCACAGTGGAGTCACCTCCAACTTCTCCTCCTCCTGTTTGGACTTTCACCCTATTGATGTTGTCTCCCACGTTTAATTCAGGTCGGTCTGTGCGACTAAACCCACAGTGTCTGTCTCAATTCAGATCTTCATTCTCCCTATTATTACCTCAATTTCTGCCAATGACTGGTTTACAAAATCTGCTCTATTAAACAGTGAAATTACGGAAACGACAGTAAACACTGCTAGCCATCCTTCTGCGGAATTAGTCATCTCGTTCTCTTGGGGACGAGCAATGTGGGTGGCCCCTGATGGTCAGCCCCTCGCAGCCTTCGCAGTTCGATGGATACTGCAAGTGCTCTTCAGCGTTCTGGTCGACCTTTCTTCTGTTCACTTGGGTTCTGCTTTTTACATTATTGTCCCCCAATTGTATTAGTGTGTATTTTCCAAGCTGTATCTCATTTTGTTACTTCCTGCCTATATTTTAATCTCCTTAAGGTATAATTATAATATTTCTGTCCTTCCAGATTCTTGAAATCTCCTGTGATTCCAGATCATCTGCCAACCTCATCAAGATGAAGTTTATTCCTCCTTAAATAAAATGAGATGCATCACGTAGACCCGGTAATATTCAGCTACAAGTGGTTACCCTGCCATTTATGTTACATTTTATTTACTGCCTTTGTACTATTTTCCATCTGTGTGGCTCTTCTCCAGGCCAAGTTGAATTTATTTTGCAATAGAACAGGTTCAAAAATTTCTATAAGAAAAAAAGAAAACCTTTGTCTATACTATATCAAGACTCTGTTCATCTCTCCATTGACTTAATAATACAGCAAATTAAAATCCACAAGTTCTACTCTTTAACCTTTCTTCTCCACAGTTTTTTTTTTCTCCATATAATTTGATGATGGAGAAAAGAATTTGTCTTCCAAACAAGAGCATAAGGTCGTCAAGCTCCATTTAGGATAAAGAAGGGTCTGGGTGGGACACTCTCAAAGCCCCTGATGGAAGCCGGGCGTGGTGGCGCACGCTTGTAATCCCAGTACTTTGGGAGGTGTAGACCGGAGGATCCGGGTTCGCGGCCAGCCTCAGCTCTCTCGCTCTCTCTCTCTCTCTCTCCTTAGTGAGGCCCTCCGCAACTTCGTGAGACCCGGTTTCAAAATAAAATATAAAAAATAGGGCCAGGGGCGTAGTGCGGAGGTAGAACGCCCCTGCGTTCAATCCCCGGTACCGCCAAAAAAAAAAAGCCCTGATGGGCAAACACAGCCCTCCTGAGCCTCCCCAGCATGCCTAAGATGCTTTGGAACCCTACTCTAGCAAGTGCCACAGAGAGCTGGTGCTCTAGCATTTACATCTTGTCGCCAAGGTGGGATCCTGCAGACCCCTGCGGGAAACACCAGGCATTTCCTTCCTCTCCACAGGTGGATGATGTGACCAGAAAGAGCTTTGCTTTACCCATTCCATGCCCCATGTCTGTCTCCACGGGACCTCCCCCTGCACTCACCAACAAAGCAGGGAAAGTTTACTTATGATAAGTCCAGTTTCCAGCTCTGAAACGCATGCTATTTTTAGAGTTCCAAAGTTTGATGTTTTCAGGTTTCTTTTAAAAAATAAATCAATATCCGGATGCTCCATGCGGAACAGCTGTAACAGATGCAGGCTTATCCCGCCACCTCATTAGGAGAAACAAACAACCATAAATCTTGTACTACATCCAAAAAGTTGTCAGCCCGAAATAAAAGCTGGCAAGGGTCCAGGTGCCATGTGCCTTCGATTCTAGTCTTTTCGCCCGCAATTCTTCCATACGTAAATTGAGAAACTGTTAACAGAAGCAAGCCAGCTGAAAAGAGAAGTGTTTAGGGTACACAGACACATTTGGGGTACCTCCAGGCCCAGGACGTCCCCTTCCCACCCTTCACCACAAATCCCTTCCTACTTCCTTCTCCTCTGCACTCCCCCTACTGGCCTCCTAGCCTTCCTGCCTCCACCCCATCACAACATATTTTTATCATTTACTATTGGCTGAGCTAAGGTGCCCAGCCATGGTAGTAGACCTAGGGATGAGAATATAGGATGTCACAAAATTCCAGAGCCCTACCTCCTTCTTAAAGATCCAACTTCAGCAACTACCAGGAAAAAAGAAGGGGAGGAAAAGGGAAACAGACAGACAATGTGATTGAACAAAGCAAGAGGGAACAGATCACACCTGTGTTCCAGAATTGGCAGTGTCCCTCCGCTTGTGAGAAGTCCCCA
Organism: Glis glis; assembly: GCA_004027185.1. Lineage (NCBI taxonomy): Eukaryota > Metazoa > Chordata > Mammalia > Rodentia > Gliridae > Glis > Glis glis. The sequence continues at coordinate 40,184 of PVJS01006383.1, forward strand.
GGACTTGGGAGTTTATACCCAGCCCACCCTCTGCCTAAGGGTCTGGTAAAGTCTTGCAAATGGTCTTTCCAAGAGCCGGCCCAGGATGGACCTCCTTCCTATTCTCAGCTGGACACAAGGGCCTTTCCCAGTCATGCCAACCAGGACAGAAGTGGAGATGGGGAGAAGGCGACCAGGAAGAAAGATGACGCTTCATTTACACAGCGACTAATAGCCCATACTGATGTTTATCCCATCCAACTTATTTACTGCCTGCATAGCGCACGCCGGGTGCTGTGTTCACAGCAAGCCCTTCCTGGTCAAAGAGAAGGAGGGGGAGAAGAAAGTTAACATGAAGGGAAAGTTAAAGGGTAATTTGACCTCGTTTGTGTATTGGGAAAAGGTAATTTTACAAAAGAGGTAACCAGCTGTTCTCCGTTGCCAATGAAGAAAAATCACAAGGAAATTGGCCAGGTTGCGCCATGAGGGATGAAGTCAGGTAACAGTAATGCGCTGCTGACATCAAAGGCGTGCAGCTCACACCTTTGTTTCTAGGAAGTTCTTGGACAGCTGGAGAGGGCCTGGGCGGCTCTTTTTGAGGGAAGGAGATGGAGCTAATAAATTCTCAAGATACCTCTTTGGACCATGATTGATTTCTTTCAATGTGGGCCCATATAAAATAGATTAAGTGATTTAATACTTTCAGCTCCTGTATACCATCTTCTATCTATTAAAATCCAGCACACAAGAGGGCCGGAAAAGTATAAAGAACAGAATCAGTTACAGAATATAGTACCTATTGGGAGGGATGCAACCGTGGAGTCCTGAGACCTGCAGTCCCCAGGCTCCTCCCAGACACTTGTGGCCTATTTGACCATGTGGGAAATACATGATATACACAGAACACACCATGAGAAATGGAACATGCGTGCACACATGACATATATGCACACAGAAGTACACACGCAAACAAAACGGGTCTACAACGAAGCAGCAGTAGTCACCTGAGGATGGTGACGCCACTGGTCATTCCTATTGCTCTCATTTTTTTAAAAAAAATTATACAATAACCATCTATTACTCTTACAGAAGGGGGGGGGAGAATTGTCCCCCAAATATCTGGGATGGTGACACATGCCTATAATCCCGGTACTTGAGAGGCTGAGACAGGAGGATCACAGGTTGGAGGTCAGCCTCGGCAACTTAGTGAGAACCTGTTGCAAAATAAAAAATTAAAAAGGCTGGTAAGCCGGGCGTGGTGGCACACACTTGTAATCCCAGTACTTTGGGAGGCGGAGACCGGAGGATCCGGGTTCGCGGCCAGCCTCAGCTCTCTCTCTCTCTTTCTCTCTCTCTCTCTCTCCTTAGTGAGGCCCTCCGCAACTTCGTGAGACCCGGTTTCAAAATAAAGTATAAAAAATAGGGCCTGGGGCGTAGCGCGGAGGTAGAACGCCCCTGGGTTCAATCCCTGGTACCACAAAAAAAAAAAAAAAAAAGGCTGGTAGAATGCCACTGGGTTCAGTCCCTAGCACACACACAAAAAAATAATCTGGATTGATTTTTTTGGGGGACAATATAATCCTTCCTGCCAGTCTTTATTATGCTATAAACCAACTTCTCTGTTAATCAGAACACCTGCTATCATATTATTTCCTTACTAGGAATTGACAACTTCCATGACACACATCACCCATCTTCTATATCTCATCAAAAAGGCACATAAAATCGCTGTTTAACAGCTTATTATTCCTAGCCCCTGCATATTCAATTTTCTTACTTTGCGGGGAAATCACACTGCTGAGATATTAAAAAACAACTCCAGCCAGCTATAATAATTCTGCATTTGGGGTGGGAACAGAGGAAGCGTGGGGGTTTTGTGCTACATTTTCAATAAAAACTTCCAAATGTTTATGCTTTCCAGGTTTATTCACACCTGTGGGCCAAAAACAGCAATAATACGGGGTACCGTGCATTCTTCTAAGGCAATAGGCTCGTTCTTTGAGTTAAATTGTTTTTTAAGCGCGCGTGTGCACGTGCACGAATGAACACACACACACACACACACACACACACACACACTATTGTTATCCTCTTGAGAGCTGTCTGATTGATTTATAACATACAGCACTCTTTCTGGACCATCCCAGGGCTTAGGCTGAAATACATTACAAAGAACACAATGGACTGAAAACATTTCAAATAAAGTACAAGACCCCAGAAAATTACTTCTTTGAGTAAGTCATTGACATTAGTGAATATTGTTGGCCAGGAACTACATATTAAACATAAATGCAGGAGACATCTCACGTATATTTATCTATTTACCTGAGGTGTTAACATTTAAGTAATACATAGAGTTTTAGAACAAGGATGACCACCACCTTGCGATCATGTAGGGTCTTCTTTTTCCACAGTCAGGGAATTGAGGCCCAACTGTGAGCGCTTAGCTGGCTGGCTAGTGGCTGAATCGCTATGCGGCATCTCTAGGTTCTGGTCCAGGTTTCTTCCCATCATGCCATGCTGCTCCTCCAGCAAGGACACGCTGCAGCCTAGAAGTCACCCGAGCCGCCAGCTTCCAAACATGGTGGTTTGTGGCTGTTGTTGTTGTTGTTGTTGATTAGAGATTTGTGCCTCATTTCCCTTGACACAGTAACGGGAGTGGGAGAAGCCCAGCTCTCCAGGCTGGGGAGAGAAAAGCTTGTTTTTTCATTGATACAAAGGAGATCACACAGTTTTCTGGAAGGTGCAAAAGCACAGAGGGAAATCAAGAGGTGGGGAAGGGAAACTAGAAACTCACAGATCCCTGGAGCAGGGTACTGGGACCACTCAGGACCCCTGAGTTCTGAGAAAGAGAAAACACTGCCCGCCATGAGAAAAGTCGAGAGCCCCTGTTTTTATGTTGTCACCTTCAAAGTCAGCTGCTTCTGTTTTCAGAGTCGAAGTTTTTCATCACCTTCAGTAGAAGAGAAATGAAGTTCCAGATATGGGTGTCCATACATTGGGTGGTAGACTCTACTCTCCTTTGAGGAAAACAAGTAGCCAGTGGCCGTGTGCTGTGACGAGGTGTTTTCCTTGTTCAAGTGATCTTGCTCGGGTGACCTTTCCATCGAGCAGCTGTGTCCCACTGCTTGTACCTGTTACTTGCATCCTACCCTATGTCCTCTCTGTACTTTTACATTTTTAACCAAAGAGAGAGCTTTACATTCTACATCCTGTGAATCTGACGGCACCAACAGATATGTTCCAGAAATCAGCCGGGTGATCAGGACACCTAGAAACACCCAAATCTAAGACTGGATAGCATTTCCCCTACTTTTGCAAAAGCATTCTCTGGCCAAAGGTGTTGGAAAGAGGATGGGGAAAGTGCAGGTCCAAGAGCTCTGTTAAATTGTTATGGCTGTAATACTTACCTTAACTCTTTCCTTTAGACAATTAAACAAAACAATATAAACCCAAGAACTCCTCAGAGCCCACCTGACATAGGCAGCTCCTTACACAGGAAGAAAATTGGGCAGGAATTCTACATTTGGATTGCTTTATGGCATTCATGTTAGGTCTATTAAGCATGAAAGACTGTAAAAAGAAAGACTACAGACTAAAATAAAGGGGCTCAAACCATAAGGAGAAATCAGCGCTGTGTACCAGGTGTGCATGTCACAGATATGACACCACTTTAGACTCTAAGCCCTAATGGGCAGAAGCGAAATCCTAGGCCTTGTTCACAAGAGCATTGCCTTTTACACACTACCAGCAAAAGCAGGAAAACACAGTGTAACAGTTGCTAGTCCTGCCAACCTCTATTTGTTCCCTTTTGTTCTTCAAAATTAAAGTCAGCTGGGCGCAGTGGTGCACGCCTATAATCCCAGTACTTGGGAGGCTGAGACAGGAAGATCGCAGGTTTGAGGTCAGCCACTTAGTGAGACCTTCAGCAACTTAGCGAGACCATATCAAAAATAAAAAATAAAAAGGGCTGGGAGTGTAGCTTGGGGGTAGAATGCCCCTGAGTTTAATCCCCAGCATTGGGGGGGGGGAGAAAAAATCTAAAGTCAATTTGATGGCATGTCTTGATGTAATGCTAGCCTTTCTAACAAATTAAGTGTGGTATAAACAAAAACAAGCTTGGGAGGGGCTGGATACTATAATCCCTTCTACAGGACACACAAATGTATATTCAAGTCTGAGGGGTGACAACCATGGTTAGCAGCTCCACTTACTTATTTGCACAAGGAAGCTCTTCTTCTTTTTTTTTTTTTGTGGTACCAGGGATTGAACGCAGGGGCGTTCTACCTCCGCGCTACGCCCCCGGCCCTATTTTTTATACTTTGTTTTGAAACCGGGTCTCACGAAGCTCTTCTTTTGATGTCCCCATTAGCACCCTCACAACTCCCTCTTGCCCACGGTTACGAAGTGGTAGAGCAAATGAGAACCCAAGGCTCACACAGACCTTCACACAGACCAGTTCTAGATTTTTCCAGTTGAACACAGTCATTGAAAAGGGAAAACAGAAATCAAAACAAGCCAGCAAGTAGAGGGCAAGACCAACTTCACACAAGCCATACTAGGACAACATGATTACAATGATCTAATAATAATATTAAACCCAGAGAAAGGCGACAGCTACACCGCTTAGTCCAAATAAATGATATCACTACTGAACTCAGATCCGAATCCTGATTATAAAATTCTCAAGTATGAGAGACTGGGAAAATGGTTCAACATCTTTAAACACAGTAAGTGGGAATATCAAGACCTGCCATGAAGGGTCTGATTAGGGTTAACCATGATGACACACAGAGGCACCTGCCAGCCACAGTACCTGATCATAGTTATATTCCGCACCTCCCCAGTTCTCTGCAGTGCAGAGAGCAAGAAGGTCAGGGAGGCTGAGTCTGGGAAATCTGAGCAGGGCCTCTGGGTTGTGCATCATAAGGTAATGAGGAAGCATGCTTAGTTTGTAATCTTAAAACAGAAAAATGAGGGTGCGCACCAGGTGAACTAACAAGCCATTCAAGAGCGGAGACACGTAAGGGTAACCCAAGACATGAAGGCCAAGTGCACACGAACCGGGAGAGAGCAAGGGGGAAACGCCTCCAAGGTCAGCAACAGGAAGAACCCCTCAGTTAGGGCTGAGAAGGCAGTTGCGTTGCACTCCAAAAAGAGGGTTTTTAGAATTGGTGTAAATTGCAGTCACTTTCCAAGGATAATGTGTATGGAAATAACAACAATTCCCAGCATACACTCTATAGGTAGACATATGTGCTAATTTCAAATTTTCCCAGAGTTCAGGACACAGTGAGAAGGTCTCCAGGGGAACCCATAGCTGTAGAAATAGCACCTGACAGAGAACACAGGCTGGTCCTGTTTGCAGCGCAGCCATGTGATTGGGCACAGAGTCCCCTTCTCAGAACTTGGAATGGCTCACCTACAGGGTTTTCAGGTGACCGTCTCGAATGTCTGCTAGGAATAGCGTGCTGTAATCCCAGCTATGCAAAACGTCCATTTTCTCTCTGAGGCAGAGACATTTTATCTGCCCAACAAATGGATCAAATATCACCAGTAATCCTGCAAAGTAATATGAACTTTATTTCTAGCTTCTGTTGAAGTTGCCAGGCTCAGTGTAGACAAGACAGCAGATAAGACATCGCTGCTGCGTTTACCTCCACTCGGCAATACTATCAGCCAGGTACCACGCTGAGCATCTTACATCTGCGAGCCGTGTCTGTGGGCGACCCTGTCACACATGAGAAACTCGTGGTTCTGGTCACTTCCTCTACAAAGGCCCCTGGCTGGTCCGCGGCAGGGGCAAGTCTGAGAGCCAGGTGTGCTTCAGTGCAAAACCTGTTCCCTTTATCACTATGGCTTCCACGTCTGTTCACACCAGGAGTGCAGATGCTGTTAAATTTATTCTGAGTACGGGCATTTGGTAAAGATTATAAACACGGGGCTGGGTTTTAACTAAATTGGACACAGAATGTGGTTCTTTGAAAGATGAGCCAGTGTGAGGGTCCACAGCAAGAAGGGGCCTTGCAGGTGACCAATCTGCACTGCCCCCTGGAGCCCTGGAGCTCAGAGGTGCAGGGCGCCCGAGGGTGGGTGAGGCCACGTGACTCCCGGCTGAGCCCCGGTGCCTGGACTCGAGTCAGCGTGCTGGCCAGCTTAAGACTTTCCTCTGGGGCCGTCTCTCCTGTGTCGATTTTGCAGAGTTAATGTTTTGTCCATAACTGGAGCTAGTAGGTAGGAAATTACAAAGGGGAGTATATTCCCAGTGCTCAGTCACACTGGAGGAAATGAAGGGATTTAAGCATATCTGGCCTGAACAAATATTTTCTCTATAAAAGTTAATCTACAATTACATTTAATGTGAAATATTATATAGAAAAACATCCCACGTGTTTTTGTTGCTGGAGGACACTTTATAGTTTGTGTTTTATTACTGGTCTGCAGCGTGGCTCTGAAAAATCCCCTCTGGGGAAGTTTATTGTGGACAAGGGCTGACTTCAGCCATGAGCATTTCCAGTCATCTCGGACCCGGGTTTTCTCATGAGCGGGCAAGAGTGTATCACATTGTCCAAAGGACCGCGATATTTGCTTTTTAAAACCGCACAGACAGCTCAACCATGTGGCTGTTGCTTTGGCCTTGACAAAAGAGAACACGTAAGTAGTGATATCGCCAAAATAACTTTTCTGGTCCCCCACTGCATTAGGAGGAATGTGATGTTTTGTTTCACGGAACAAGAAAACTCCAAACTTCTTCTTGTAACGTTCCAATACACTACGCAATATTTCTCAGACTAAATGGTTGTCACATAAAAGTTAAATATTGAGCAAGTTTCATGGTTTCTCCATCATGCCATAGTCAGGACAATTTGCATGTAAACACTATTCTCTGGGAGCTGAGAAAAAAAATACACCCCAAGCCAAGTGTGCTCACCAGCCCTGCTCTCCACTCTGATGCGTGTGCCCTAGTTGGGGAAGGAGGGGGATGTGATATTAAAGACATCAGGTACTACGCTGAGAATTAAGACTAAGAAAAATGGAGTTGAGATATACACATACATATATCTATCCAACCCCTCCTCTCCTCGTGCGTGTGTGTGTGTGTGTGTGTGTGTGTGTGTTACTGGGAATTGAACCCAGGGGCATTCCATCTCCGAGCTATACCCCTAGCCCTATTTTATTTTTATTTTGAAACAAGGTCTCACTAGATTGATGAGAGTCTCACTACTTGCTGAGACTGTCCTGGAACCTGCGATCCTTCTGTCTCAGCCTCCCAGGGACTGGGATTCCAGGTGTGTGCCACCGCGCCCGGCTCCTTGGGGTGACTCTTAATTGCTTTTCTCTCTCGAGTTCTCTCCCAGCATTTCTGCTCTATTGCAAGATATTTTTCCTACAGATTCTTATAAACCTAGCCTTCTCCCAGTGAGAAGAATTCCTTGGGCTTGATGGAATCATTCCTATGTCCTTTCAAGCCAACTATGGTGCGCCAAATTATAGCCCCCAAAGATGTCCACATCCTAATCCCTGGAACCCATAAATGCTTTCTTATAGGACAAAAAGGGCAGTTTGTTGCGATAATTAAAGGTCTTGAGATGGGGAGGTTATCTGGGAGTCCCTGGGTGGGCTCCCAATGTCATCCTAAGGGTCTGAAGAGGGGATTTTACTACAGAAGAGAAGGCGCTGGGATGGCAGAAGCAGAGGCTGGACAGAGGCATCTGGACGGTGCAGGAAGCTCAGGGGCTTACAATTTAAAACGACACTCAGAACAACATGAGAAACTGAAAGACACAAGAAAAGGGATCCTCCCTGCAGCCTCTGATAAGAGAATAGCTGCATTGTCTTCAGCCACTAGGTTGTGGTGATTTGTTGCAGTGGCGACAGGGACTCAATACCCCACACTCCAGGTCTCAACTGTCCTTCCCTCGCCTGGTCCCCTCCACGTGTTTCACACATTTCCTTCGAGCAACACCCGCTGCAGCTCTGCCGGTCACCCTTTCTGCCTTCTCAGCCACCGCGGACCTTGGCTTCTGCAGAATAAAACACTGCAACTTGTTTTACAAGTTAGGAAATTGCTCTCTTTACAAAATAACTCTCACTAAAGGATTTCTTCAAATGCTGAACACCACCGATGCATTTGAAATAAAGGCCAGAATACATTACCACTCACTGCTTTCCACTCGGTGCATCTATCTATCCAGGCACCAAAGGCAAACGTGTGTTCAGTATTTGCTTGTCAAGCTATTTATTCTTTCCAAGTTTCAGACTTCTCACCAGAAAAACAGTGCTGTCATGTGAATGAAGTAAATACCCATGTGAATCTCCTGGCACGAGTCCCGGTGCTCAGTGCGTCTTAGTGTTATCACGCAGTGCGTGGCACCCAGTCACGAGGTCATCACACTGACCTGTTGTGATCTTTTTGGAGATATGATTCAAAAGCTGTAAGATCGATCTAGACACCAGAAAAGAACACAGTGTGATTTCTCCCTCATCTTACACCACTACCCACAGCAGCAAGTGACCAGAGCTCTGAGATGGCCCTGCTACCTGCACCTCCACCTGGCATCCTGATGGCAGCGTGTGTCAGCTGCGCTTGCTGCTGGTGTCCCCGGTCTGGGATGCTTACTTCAGAGGGGAGGGTCAGCACAGACTGGGCAGAGGGCAGTCAAGGCCTTAGACCTCACTGTGGTCAATTATCACCATTCCTAACCCCGATCTGCACAACACTTGGACTTTGCCCAAACCTCTGGGCCCATCCTCACCAAGGAGTGATGAGCCTTTCCACATGATTTACTCACACACAGGACCCAGCGGACAAGAAGTAGAAAGCAGAACAGTTGGTAAAAAATGGAAGAATTAATTCACAAGTTCTCAACTCCAGGTTGCTCTCTGTCCCTGTCCTCTCTCCTGTGGGTGGAGGAGAAATGTTCCTCCAGGTTGACAACAGCCTGAAGAAAGGTTCAAATGCCACACTCCCTGACCGAGGGCAGGCTCCGGAGGACAGGGCAGGGAAGACGCTGCAGTGCGTAGCATTTACTCTCTACTGCCATGCAGAGACCTGGCACAAAAAAGTACTTCAATCACTCGTTCATTCTTTTTTTTTTTTGTATTGGGGATTAAACCCAGGGGCCTTTTTTCCTATGCCAGCTACACCCCCAGCCCTTTTTATTTTGAAACAGGGTCTCACTAAGTTGCTGAGGCTGGTCTCAAAACTGTGATCCTCCTGTCTCAGCCTCCCAATACTTGAATTACAGGCATGTGTCACCATGCCCAGCTAACCACTTTTTCATTCTGAACCCACTTGCTTATTTAAGACATCTAGAAACTGGGTTGGTCAGTGGTGTTCTGAGCTGGTATAGGATGAAATTAAGCAGATGTTATGCTCAGTATACTCAATGGACTGTTCACACTCTTTACAGACTCGACCTACTGTCAATGGTTCTACAGTGCCTTAAGAACATGGGTCTGTGTTCACTCTCTTTCCATTCCTGAAATTAAATATTCCTACTGGAAGGGAAATATAACTGCTCTCTAATTCACTCCCTACTCCCAGGAAATGACCCAAGAACCAGACATCAGCCTGTAGGTGATATAGAACTATAAGTCAATGTGAACTTTTGACATGGAGAAATAATAACAGCTGAGACAATTGGGTCTTTTTTTGATAGAAGTTAGTATATAATAAAAACTTACGTCAACGGGTGAATGGATAACAAAAATGTGGTATACATACACAGTGGAATTTTACTCAGCCATTAAAAAAAGAACAAAATTATGTTATTTGCAGGAAAATGGATGGAACTAGAAAATATTATGCTAAGTGAGACCAGCCAGTCTCAGAAAGTCAAGGGTCATATGTTTTATCTTGTATGTAAAAGATAGAGAGAAAATAGGAAAAAATGGGGACTTTAGATAAATGAGGAGAGAGACCAGTAGAATAGTGGAAGGGGTTGGAGGAGGGAGATGAGGATGGAAAAGGAAGAACTGATAAAAGAAACAGTTCAAATTATCCTCTGCCCATGTATGAAGGCGTCACTGCCTGTCTCACTGTTATGTTTAGGGAGGAGTGGGTAGTGGGGTGTGACCTGAAGGAAACACACCAAGACCCTTGTGCATGTGTGTGTGACTTTGAACCTCACTATGATGTATAATTGCAATGCACCAATAAAAGCATTAAAAAACCTTATAGATTTTATAACTAATTGCCCTGAGCTATAACTTTTCAACCCCTCGGGCCTTCATCCACAATTCAACAGTAGGGAATGTTGCCTCAGGTTCCCTGTTTATCCTCTCTCCTACCGACTCATCCACAGGTCGCATTTCTGCAGTTCCTATATATAGTGATAGCCATTGCACATCTTCTGGAAAATGCTTGAATATTGTCCCAGAGCCTTCTCAAATCCAACACCACCGTATTTGCCTTCTATGGCTGCATAACAAATTGTCAATTCAGCAGCTTATAACAACACCATCTATTAGTGACCTTCCTGGCTACGTAGGTCAGAAGTCCAGGTTCATGGCTGGGTTTCCTCCTTCATGTCCTCCAAGGCTAAAATCAAGGCATCAGCCAGGCTGGGTTCTCATCTGAATCTCAGGATCCTCTTCCAAGTTCACATGGCTGTGGTAGAGTTCAGTTCCTTGTAGGTGTAGACTGGAGGTCCCTGTTTTTGTGTGGGATGCCATTTTGAGCCACTCCCAGCTCCCAGAGGCCACCTGCATTCTTTTCTACACAGTCTCCTGCTTCTTTGAACAAGAAATGGTCCATCAAATCCTACTCATTCCTTAAATCTCTAATCTCTCAACCCAGATTAATTGATGGATGGAGTTTGTGGTGCTCGAGAAGGAACCCAGGCCTCATGCATGCTAAGCATACACTCTACCACCAAGGTACATCCCCATGCCCCTCAACTCAGACTTAAAGGTCTTGTGTTATAGGTCTGGCCCACTCAGCTAATCTCCCTTTCTTACAGTCAGCTATACCATGAAAGAGAACCTAATCATATAGGTAAACCTGATCACATTCATAGTCTTGGGTAGTTATTTAGAGGGAGTCCAACAGAGGGACAGGAACCTTGGTGCCGTCTTGGAAGGCTGCCCAGGAGCATGGCTGTAAGCTAACTCCTCTCTCCCTTTCTCCAATCACCACAGCCTCTGTGGAAATGGACAGAATTCTCAAGCTACATAGACCTTCCTACTGGAGTTAAAAATAACAAACAAGCAAAATCTGCTAGAAGATATTTAAAAAGAGTACAGAAAAGCGCAAAATGACACTGAGATCCCATCTCACTTCAGTTAGAGTGGCAATCATCAAGAATATATACACAATAATACATGCTGGCGAGGATGTGGGGAAATAGAACCCTTATACACTGTTGGCGGGATTGCAAATTAGTACAGCAGCTATGGAAAGCAGTGTGGAGGTTCCCCAGAGGACTGGGAATGGAACCATCATATGACCCAGCTCTACTACTCCTGAGTATCTTTCCAAAGGAACTGAAGGTAGTGATATATGCATATCCATGTTTATAGCAGCGTAATTCACAATAGTCAAATCATGGAATCAATTTAGGTGTCTGTCAACAGATGAATGGATTAAGAAACAGTGGTATATACACACAGTGTAATTTCACTCGGCCATAAGGAAGAACAGAAAGAATCATGTCACTTGCAGGAAAAAATGGTATGCTGTCTCTCATATGTAGAAGCTAGAGAGAAATTGGGAAACAAAGGGACTTTAGATAAATGAGGAGAGATACCAGTCGAATAGTAGAAGGAGACTTGGGGAAGAAAGTAGGGAAGGAGAAAAGGAGACTTGATGAAGGAAACAGTTCAAATAATGCTATGTATATATGCAAAGTTATCAATACCAATCTCAATGGTATGTACAGGAGGAGGAAGGAGTGGGGGAGGATGCAGAGGGGACACCGAGTGCTGTGTGCATGTATGCTTCTATCAATCACTCTGAATCTCATTATGATGTATAATTACAATGCACTAGTAAAAGTATATTTTAAAAGATCCTAAACAAAGCTCTTTTGCATTTAAAAGAAAGAAAGAAAGAATGGATAAATATGTGGCAAGCTGGGCATGGTGGTGCACACCTGTAATCCCAGTACTTGGGAGTCTAAGACAGGAGGTTTGAGCAGGTTTGAAGCCAGCCTCAGCAACTTAGTGAGGCTTTCAGCAACCTAGTAAGGCCCTGTTTCCAAATAAAAAATAAAATAGGGCTGGGGGTGTAGCTCAAAGGTAGAATCCCCCTGAGTTTAATCTCTAGCACCAAAAAAAAAAAAAAAGAAAAGAAAAAATGTGGCAGGTGAATACTAACTAAAAGAAAGGTTTGGGATGTAGATCAGTGGTAGAATGCTGCTTGCCTAGCATGAGCAAGGCCCTGAGTTCAATCCCCAGCACTGCAAAAAATTAAAATTAAAATTAACTGCAGCCAAATTAATACAGAATAAGAGACTCCGAGGCAAAAAAAAAAAAAACATTGCTAACAATAAAGAATGTCATCTCATTAGCAAGTATTGGAATGTAAAATCAGAACAAGGAGATACATTTCACACTTGCAAAGTTGGCAAAAATATAACACCTTAAAAATACAAGTCCTGGCAAGGATGTAGATTGAGGAAACTTTAACAAACTCCTGGCAATTCACTTAAGGATATAATTTTGCATTATTTGGTGAAGTTGAAAATGCACATTCTCCACTAGTAAGCAATTCTACTCCCCAGTATTATATGCTAGAAAAATATTTGCACAAGGAGACATTTACGGTTTTTGTAGCCACATTGTACGCAGTAGACCAAATCTGGCAAAAAGCCAAGAGTCTATTGACAGGAGAATAATAAAATAAGCTGTGGTAATATTATTACAATGGAACTTTATGCAACAGTGAGAACGAATACTTTCCAGCTACATGAACTACCATGGATTAAATTCAAGAAACCTTGAAAAAAAGTAGTCAGGTTGCAGAAAATGGTACCATACAATTCCATTTACATGTATTTGAATATGGATCAAATGGAAAGTAATATGAACCATCAACTGGTAGAAACTATGAAGAAAATCAATGTGTGATAAAACTAAAAAGAATAGCTGCCTCCATGGGATAGAGAGGGGCGTGTGATCTTAGGCATGCGGGATCTTCAACAGCCTTAATAAGGTTGGGTTTTATTTGTTTGTTTGTTTGTTTGGTTGGTTGGTTGGTTGACTTTTGGTTGGGGAATGAGAAAGAAACATTTATTTCAATGTGACTCTTCTATGTTCTATGCATTTTGGGGATGTGCAGACAAAAGTCAAAATGAATAATTAACAATAATAATACAAAGCAATGCATTAGTGCCAAGTGTACATTACTAATATTCTGTGCTGTAGGCACATAGGAGAAGTCTTTCTAGCTGGCATAGACAGAAGGGTCTCGTGAAAGAGCAGTGCAGACATAAAAGCTCAGAAGGGCCAAAGTACACATCAGGTTCAGGATGCAGAAATATACCAGTCTCGTTGGTCAGAAGGAAGTCTAAGAGAAAAGTGCAACCCAAGGCTGAGGTTGATAGTGGCATCATGCAGACACCCTCAGTGGGAAATGGGGGACCTCCCAAGGACCTTGGTCAGGGAAGTCCTGGGACCAAATGGGTACAACCTATTGGCAGAGGCCCTGTAAACAAAAAGGACCAGCCACCACCATCAAGGACAGAAATGAACTGCAGAGGCCACTGGGGCCCTGGGAATTCCCACAATGCACCAGCCACAATGGCCATAACCAGGGTCACAGGGCATCATACATCACATAATGACAAAAGTGACATGAGAACCAGCATTGGCGAGGATGTGGTGAGATGAGAGCCGCAGACGCTGCCGGCCGGGATGCCAAGGGCCCGCGCCGTGGGACACGTGTGGTGCTTCCACAGAACCAGCAGTCCCACTCGTGGGCATGAGCCTGGCAGAAAAGGAAACATTTGTACAACAGAAACTTGCCCGAGGGTGTTCATAAGAGTTCCACTGATCACAGTTGAGACGAGGTGGAAACAACCCAACGGTCGGGGAAGGAATGAAGCACGGATCTGGAGTGTGACATGGATGGACCCTGAAAACATTGAGCTCAGTGAAAGAAGCCAGACACAAAAGACCGCAGGCTGCAGGGCTCTGTTTCCGCACGATGACCAGCACAGGAAAATCTATAGACAGAAAGCACATTAGTGGCTGCTCTGGGCTGGAACTGCAAAAGTGATCAGGGTTTCTTTTCATGGTGACAAAAACATCCTAAAATCTATTGTGATGATGATTGTATACATCTGTGGTACTGCTAAATTGTACACATAATTGGCAGAATTGTTTGGTATGTGAATTGTATTTTAATAGAGATTTAAAAAAAAGTGCCCATGGCTTGGGCTAATCAGAGCTGGGCCTCTGGCCCCAGTTCCAGCATGAGGTTTGGCCCAGGAATACAGCATTGAACCCACCCCACTGGACTTTTATGAGTATTTAATAACAGAAGGGCAGGGCATGGTGGTGCATACCTGTGGTCCCAGCTAATTGGAAGGCTGAGGCAGGTGGATGGCTTGAGCCCAGGAGTTCAGAGACTGGCCTGGGCAACATAGCAAAGCCCCATCTCAAAAAACAAAAAGAGAAAAACAACAACAACAAAAAGGATAGGGTGAATATAGTTCTTAGAGGCCATAGTGCAGAGCTTGCTAAAGACTGAATGAAAGGTTAGATTTAAAAGAAACAATCATGAAGGAGTGAGAGCTGATTGTGGGAGATGTTTAAGAGGGATGAGAAGGTGAAGAAATGGAAGCAATTCTGAGGGTTCATGCCAAGAACTGGGGAATTGAGGCTGTGACCAGCAAACATTCTAGAACTTTCTTCCTGTGTAAAGGAAGAGGCCCCCGTGAGTGAGAAGCAGAAAACCCGAAGGAAGGGAAGGATCTCATATTTTTCAATGTCCACAAAGATGGTCCTTTCTCAACTCCTGAAAATGTGTTCCATGTAAAATTGTACTTATCAAAGTTCATGTGCAGATAACAGGAATCACAAAGGGCATTTTAACTAGAAATGACTTTAGACAGGAACTCGGGGCTTTTAAAATCAGTGAGAGGACTGGAGGAATAGCCACAGTGCTGGGGCCCCAGGATGACGCTCTGGGACCCCCAACACCAGCACAGCACAGGCTGCCTCGAAAGCTGCTGCTCCCACCTACGTCAAGCACGAGCCCGGCAGGGAGGCCCTCTACTCACGCTGTCCTCCAAGCTCTGCGTCATGGGGCCAGCAGGGAGGGCCTGGCTTGCAGCTGGCTCTAGGCACAGCTCACCTGCCAGCCGGGCCAGCAAACCCAGGTTCCCACAACCATCTGTCTCCACTTAACTCTGTTCTGAGTTCAAGTCTTACACAGCCAAGTTGACTCATCACTGCCAGAGTCCTTGCTGCCAGAAATGCTATTTCTTAGCTTTCTAGATTCCACAGCACAGGGAGGAGCAACCCAGGACAGAGGTTGGAATGGATGTTGAAGGATTCAGTCTACCTGACCTGCCACATTGTCTCATAACAACGACAGCTGAAATTCAGGGAGGTGAACAACGAATGTTCTGGAAACATGTGCTGAGGACTGACCGCCCAACTGCCCATCCATTCCTCTCTCCACCCACTTGTTTTTAAAACTGAAGGGGCTCCTCCCACCAAGTGTCCAGCAGACCGGGGAAGGCTGCAATTCCCTTAGAAACCCCACTCGGTGGTTCTGAGAAAGCCACCAGGGCAGGGCAGCAGGTGAACCGATTTTCCTTCTCCTCTGACAAGAGACTTAGTTCATTTCATTTCATTTCATTTCATTTTGGCTCTAGGAATGGAGCCCAGGGGCATTCTACCACTGAGCTACACCCCCACAGCCTTTTTTAATTTTTTATTTTGAAACAGGGTCTCGCTAAGTTGCTGAGGGTCTGAGTTGCTGAGGCTGGCTTCGAACCTGTGATCCTCCTATCTCAGCCTCCCTCCCAAGTACTGGGATTATAGGTCAGTGCCACCGCGCCTGACTTAGACTAATTTTAAAAATGGGAAACCTGTGAAGGAGAACGAGTGGCTGCCCAAGCAGCCCAGGGCTGTGACACACGGAGCTGTCTCAGTTTTGAAGAAATGAACCGGGAAGCCGTTCACAGTGAAACCCGAGGGCCCCGTCAGGAGGTCTTTCTCCAGGTTGAGCTGGATCTGTGGGATCCAAGTGCTACTGAGGAAGCCCAGGGAGAGAAGCGTTCCCAGAAAATGACCCGTGAGTTTGTCACATGAGTCTTAATTCCAAAAGGACAGAACAAGGCTAAAGGCCTTCTGCAGTCCTGAAATGCCCAGAAAACGTCTCTGGGTGTCCAAATGCACGTCCCCAGACGTCCACATACACATCCCCGGGCATTTACATGCATGTCACTGGGTATCCACATGCATGTCCCCGGGTGTCCACATGCGTGTCCCCAGGTGTCCACATGCATGTCCCCGGGTGTCCACATGCATGTCCCCAGGTGTCCACATGCATGTCCCCAGGTGTCCACATGTGTGTCCCCGGGTATCCACATGCATGTCCCCGGGTATCCACATGCATGTCCCCAGGCATCCGCATGCATGTCACTGGTGTCCACATGTGTGTCCCCGGGTGTCCACATATGTCACTAGGTGTCCACATGCACGTCCCCGGGCGTCCACATGCATATACCTGGGTGTCCACATGCACCCAAGTAGATTTTCACACATGAACCAAAGCCACTCCACTCCCTCTGCCAGTCTTGCACCAACTTTGCCTCGTGTGTCTCTCTGTCTGTCTGTCTAGTTCTAATCACTGCCAGAAGCCAGTTGCAATTGAAGAAACACACTAGAGCTTCATTTGCCATTAAATAAAACAGTACATGCTTATAGGCCTTTACTTTTAATTATTTTTTAAAAATCAACTTAAAACAATTTACTAGTGTGTTAATCTTTGTTATTCTTGGCTAAAAAATCCAGTTTCCTTTCCCAGATTCGCATCCTGTCCTGGGAGGTGTCTTGGCAGATGTTCCCTAGATTGTTGTTGGCTCTTTCACAGTCTCTATTTTTTTTTCAGTACACTACTGACTTTTGTAGCTTATAAAACAACAACAACAAAAATTCAATATTTCTCTAGACACAATAGTATGGCCACAAAATGACAGTGAAGAGGTTCTTGGCTCTGAATACCAGGTATGGTATTGTCAATTACCAAAACCATAATCAACAGGTAAGAAAGAACCAAGAGATTCAGAATACGAGGGCGATCAAAAGGAAATAAATGTCAAAAAAATGAACAGTAGATGAAAAACTCCACTTATTCATATGTGAAGTTGTTTAAATCTTTCTGACCAAGTCTCTGAGATATTAAAATGTTCCTTAATAAATTTTATAATGCAAGATTGCTTGAACACAAGGAACCTAGTTTCTAAATATTTGCTCCACTTTATTAATGACAAAAAATGTGATCTCACCCAACTCTTCTAATGTTCCTACCCTGCCCTAGAAACACCACCCAGATTAAAAGCCAGTGCCTGCCCAGCACCGACACGGTGGGAGGACAGAGCTGGGGCACACGTGACATGATTGCAGAGCAGGCCGCACACGCTTGACAGGGCCCTCCACCATCTGTTCCGTCTGACCCCCAGCTACTCACATTCAATAGTGTTTCCTTTTCCTTCTTAGCCTGGGTTTTTAGGCACTATCATAAAAAATACATGGGATAGTTAAGAGGAAGGGAATTAAAATGCCAATGGCAAGCAAGCTCGACTTCCGTTTCTAAGCGGACCTGTGTGCACCGGGCACTCGCACCGGCTTCAGGAGCTGGAGGTTGAACATGCGCTCCAAGGCCAGGATGGAAGGCACCCGGGGGGCGCTCAGGTGGGGGCCGAGCTCCCAAAAAGGAAGCAGACCAGAAGACAGCCATTCATCATCTACCGTCCGAGACCATGGGAAAGCTATTTTATGTTATCTGGATTTTTTTTCCCTCCAGATTTTCTTTGCTAGACATTTGATTTGAACTGCTATGTTTTTTTATTCAATCTTTGGATTCTGTTTGAAAAGGACTAACAAAATAAAAGGAACTCATTAAATCATCGTTTCTTTTTGTTATTTTGAAACAGGGTCTTGCTAAGTTGCTGAGGCTGGCTTTGAACCTGTGATTCTCCTATTTCAATCTCCTACGTACTGGGATTGCAGGTGTGTGTGAGCACACCCAGCCATTAGATCATCATTAATCAAGTTTCAGGGCTTCATGACCTCAGACTTGTCTCTTGCAGCCTTGCTCCTGTCTGATGGTGGTGGTGGTGGTGGCGTCTGCCTCGGAGGTTTGTTTTTGTGTTTTGAGCATCGCATGAAATGATGCCTGGACAGTGCTCAGGAGAAAGCCTCGCCCGTTCTCAGTGCTCAGCGGCTATGAGTAGCATCAAAATCCTGAATCCCAACCCACCTTCGACAACCCCCTCTTCATACTTGATTGCAAAGTCCTCTCCCTTTTACATCAAGACAATCCTCAAATCTGTGCACTTCTCTTCACCCCCTTAATCCAAGCAACCATGATGTGATGAATGAATGAGATGTATCAGTGAATGACAGAGGGGTCAGCTGTCTGTCACCCTCTGACAATGCTGCCAACCCACAGGCTACAACAAAGACACCTTTGTTTCTAGAAGACACTATTTACCTGGTTGGCTCCATTCTACCCAACTGATGTATAACCTGGCATGCTAAACCCAGGTACAGAGACACACTTGAGATTGAAGGATAAAACTAAACAAGCAATTCATGCTTTATATAGCCAACATCCACATAACTTGCAACACACAGCACCTTCTTCCCCACAATTTGCAATTTATTTCCTTTTTGTCTCTTTCCTGTTAGGTTTGCATCCCTCATTCTCAGTACCAAGAGAGAAGCTCCACAAGCCTGGGACAATTTTGACTTCTTGTTATTATTATAGTTTCAATGCAATAACATTCAACACATAAGAGCTAAATGAATACTTGTCAGATGAGTCTCCTTTCCCTTCCCCTACTCTTATCTCCTTTAAACCCTTCTCCTGCACTGCAGGAAGCACAATCTTTGTGCGTGGGGGGGGGGCACTGGGGATTGAACTCAGGGGCATTCTACCTCTGAGCTACACTCCCAGCCCTATTTTATTTTGAAACAGAGTCTCACCAAGTTTCTGAGGCTGGTGTTCAGTAATGGCAGCTATTTCTGAACCTTTAGTAGAAACCACTTACTACCATGTGGATAAACATTTTTCCTGATATAGAACCCAACAGTCCTTTTTAGTTTTTGGCTATAAGAAAGAATGGTGGGGAGCTTAGGGAATAAGGAGTTAAAGGTGTTTCCTGAGCCTCTTGTCTCAGCCTCCCAAGTACAAGAATTACAGGCAAGCACCTAGAATAACCTTTTAAAAATACATATCTGACCAAGAACCATTCCATGAGCAAAAGATGTTTTCCCCCAAAAACAGTACTGGATATTCACGTGTAAAAGAATGACGTTAGAACCTTACCTCACACCATATATAAAAATTAACTCAAATTGGATCAGAGACTTGCATGCAAGAGCTAAACTATAAACTCAGCAGAAAACATGGAGTAAAGCTTTGTGACCTTGACTTGGGCAATAGCTTCCTGGATATGACCCTCATGGGTCTAGGGTTCCTCTGGGGGTAATTAAAATGTTCTAGAATGTACTGCAGTGATAGCTGCACAACTCTAGGACTAAAAACGGATTATATCCCTCAGATGTGGGAATTGTATGGTAAACGAAAAAAATCTCAAAAGCTGTTACTAAAAAACGAAATATATCCAACTCTATTATCCCTTGATTAAAAATTCTCAAAGGTTCCACACTGTGCTGGCTGAGGAACAAGCCCACATTCCTACCAGACTCACAGACCTGTGTGGTTGGGCTCCAGCTCACTTCACTGTTCACACACACACACACACACACACACACACACACA